>CATIWR010194373.1:0-46612 GCA_949677035.1 Omphalea diandra
TGTACATTCTTCGTTTTTCAGTGTATAAAATATTACAATAATCAGTATTAATATTCAATATTCATGGTACTCAATTCATCAAAATTATGCTTAGTCAAATTATACACAGTTTCCAACAAGAATCATGGATACTCCATATTAATAAATCAACAAAATTACAGAAAATGTACATTCTACTTAACAGAATATGTACATTCCACTTAACATAAAATGTACATTTCACTTAATAAAAATGTACATTCCTCATTTTTCAATATATAAAATATTACAATAATCAGTATCAATATTCAATATTCATGATACTCAGTTCATCAAAATTATGCTCAGTCAAATTATACCCAGTTTCTAACAAAAATCATGGATACTCAATATCAATAAATCAATAAAATTACAGAAAATGTACATTCCACTTAACATAAAATGTACATCCACCTCAACAAAAATGTACATTCCACTTGACAGAAATGTACATTTCAAATTAAAACCGTTTTTTGGCGGTATACCGACTGTATACCACGAAATCAAAACCAAAAACCGAAACCGATACAGAAAACCGAAAAATCTCAGGCATTAATACCGAAAATATTCGGTTTATAACGGTTTCAGTTTCAGTTTGATTTGGCGGTTCGGTTTTGGCGATATACCGGTTAAAAATCGCCAAACTTTCACCTCTAGTTCTTTTTGTCTATTCCATTTTATATAGTCTAACAGTAAACGAATCGCAATAGTAACGTAGTGGTACGTAATTTTGGTAACATTAGTGAACCTAACGTGACAATAGGTGTGAAAAGAAAATTTAATACAAAAGTAAGGCTATGTAAGGGTAATAAATAATATTCATCATTATTATATAGTAAGTTCACAATATACACCAATAGTTAAATATTGAAAAAGATAGATTTAATCTTTATAATCCATGCTAACATGGTAAAAAAAACTAGATATAACATCTAAATCCACAATATTTATCAATATACAAGTTTTATTACATCGAACTGCGAAGTTCCAGAATTTGAATAAGTTATAAATAATATTATATAATATGTCCACGCGAATGAAAAACTATTGATTGCCAAAACTAATTTATTGAATAAGTTATTACTTGAAAAATTAATTAAAATTGTCAATTTCAAGAGTAAAGTAATATTATATACTTTTATATATCTATTAGGTGAGCACACATTATACATTAACAAGAATTATACATAGTGAATGTATAATCATTGGATGATGTGTGTCTATACACACACGCACAATTCATAACACAGTCAAGCATATAGAATGAGAACGAGAGCAGAACCTTATACTCTAATATTAATAGTCATTAGACTTTCTTATTCCAAATTTATTACACCCAAATAGTAAGTTCGATCAGAGTCACTAACTAGTTCACTTATTTCAATATATCATCACCCAAAGAGTAAGCTCGACCGAAGTGCTCATAATCTCATCTTATCATAATATTTTAATATTTTGAATTCAGAGAGCAAAAGCTCACCTAGGACACTATCATATCATTATATCTTAATATCCTAAGCCCATAAAGCAAACTCAACCAGGACATTGTCATATCATAATATTTTAATATTCTAAGTCTAGAAAGCAAACTCAACCATAACACTATCATATCATAATATTTTTAATATCCTAAGCCCAAAGAGTAAGTTTAATCAGGACACTATTCAATTACAATTACTTATATCAGATCAAACTAGCGCGCACTCAGTCTTGATGTAATTCATTAGATGACATGTTTTGCTAATGTTCTCAATCTACAATCATATCAATATCACAAATTATTATACACATATATAAAAATATAACACAACATCAATAATAATATTCATATGCAAGAGAAGTTAGGTCAAGCTAGTATGTCATAAATGTATATAATATTAGCTCACAAAAAGTCGAAAATCGTGAAACGCTCTCACTCTTCTAGTGGTGCAAACTGGGTGGTAGAAAAGTTTAAATAGAGAAATATAATTTGTTAAAACTAATATGAAATATTATCTCTAGCCTTATTTCTAAAATTATTATTTTTTATAAATCTTTATTTATTTCCCATCAAAATTTTTAACAAAATTCCGACGACATTTCCTCTAAAAATTGAACATCACCTTCCATAAAATGGGTTGATTTCTTGTAAAAACACTTTTATAATGCATATCAACATCACTTAATTCAAGTCGGGGTCTCCAAACTTCTTATACACTTGACCAAATACATTACATAATCCAATAATTAATAATTCTCTTGTCAACATAATCCTTCATATAATTTCCAACAATCATAAATACTCATATAATAATAATTAACTTAATTAATAATTATATCAATACATTAATTTATTTTATGATTAGTCAAAAATAATCTTCAATAATTATGTAATTGATAATATATTTCAATTAACCCAATCAATTACATTGATTAAATACTTATAAATAATATATCCAAATTCTCAATAATAAATTAAATATATATAAATTATATTGCTTAAAATTAATTACTCAAATTTTTATTAGGTCTGAGATATTGTGTGTGTGTGTGTGAATAACTACTAGTTAAATTATTTTTCTCAATTTAATTTTCAGCTAAAAAATGACAATTTATATACATACAAAAAATCCATTTATATTATCAATATAATAGTAACATTTAAATTTAAATATATATATATATATATATATACACACACTATTCAACTCATTAACTAATTAATCAATTGACTTTTATTA
Source organism: Omphalea diandra (assembly GCA_949677035.1). Lineage (NCBI taxonomy): Eukaryota > Viridiplantae > Streptophyta > Magnoliopsida > Malpighiales > Euphorbiaceae > Omphalea > Omphalea diandra. Next base: position 2,739 of record CATIWR010194373.1, read on the forward strand.
ATTCATAAAACCTTTATAGTCAAATCTAATAATTCCACTTAATTCCAACTAATTCTCTAATATTCATCACTTAATTAAAAAAATTTATTTTGATCACAATATCCTTGAATCCATAATTATCATTAATACTATTAATATCTTCGAATTTAATTAAATCCTTCAATATAATGAACTTTTACAAACTACATAAATCTCAAATTAATTTAATTATTTTCATAACTATTCTATTAACTCCATAAAATACCTTCATAATTTCATATTCCTTAACAATTGTATTACTTCTAATTAATTTCTCTAATTAGAATAAACTTCCTTAATATTCATAATTTAATCTAAAATCATCACTAAACCTAAATTCTTCTATTCACTAATTAATTAACAAAATTATATATCTATCTAGTCTATTATCATGCCATTAAATCTTTAATAATCATTGATTTGATATTTTTACACCCAAATTATATTTTATCAAAAAAGTAGATAAAAGTTCTTAAAAATTTACTAAAATATTTATAATTTGTGAAAATTACACCAATGTGACCAAGATGAAAAGAAGTATGTTTTGTTCCAATTTGTCACCCATATTTTGTCGGAGCCACCACTCATAGTGAATGGAGTTTGTTACCAGTGACCGTTGGAAAAAAAAATCAAAGTCATCTCATAGATAGTATCCTCAGGACTTTGTAGAAATTTACGATATCATCATATGAGTTACTATTTATTTGAAATCGTCCAAAAATTGAATTTTAACAGAAACTTTTCCGACTAAGCTTCGTCCTTGACAAATCAGGTATCCATGGAAAGGTTATGAAGAGAACTTTTTATAAAAACTTGAATTACCTAAAATAGAGCTCTGATTGGAAAGTTATAGCCATTTGAAAATTTGTCCTGTTTATGGCTAAAGCGGTGTCATTTTAACTAAAGCTTCGGCCGGCGCTACTATACTGGATCATTTATAGGTCGCGCGTTTACTCCTGATACGCCTCATCTCTCTCTCTCTCTCTCAGTTGTGTGTGGTGCGTTGCGGTGTAGGACCTCTCTCTCCCCCACTTGTGTGTGGTGCGTTGCAATGTCTAACTTCTCTCTCTCTCTCTCTCGTACCTGTGTGTGTGGTGCGTCGCGGTGCCAGACTTTATCCAACACATTCTTCCTCTTTCTTTATTTGGTTTTGGCCCAGCCAAAACTTACCATTTTGGTTTTGCCAAAACCGACTTAACCTTTTTTTTTTTTCATTGTTTTTCTCTCTCTTTTTTTATTTTTTTTATTTTTTTTATAACAACAACAATAAATTATAAAATAATTAAAATTCTCATAACTAAAATTTATACCACTCAAAATATTTAATTTTTTTAATTAAATTTTTCATCAATAGTTAAATTATGAAATACACAAATTAACTTAAATTAATTTAATTTTCTTAAATGTAATATGATATTTTCACTTAATAAATTAATATTAAATTTACTTAAATCAAATAATAAATCAACTAAAATAATTATTTTCATAATATAAAATATTTTCAATAAATTAGTTTTTTATCTCATAATTAATATAAATCTTTTCACATAATTAATTTAATATATCATTAATTAAATATACTAAACTAAATCAATTTACATAATATTGTTAATTAAATCAATTCATTTAGTAACTCAGATAAACTCAAATAAATTAATATCTTTAAGTCATTAAATCCTTAAATATATTTTCTTTACATAAAACTCATTTTAAAATATTAAATATCACCAAATCATTAAATTTAAATCCCTAAATATACATTATTTATCAAACTTAATTTATAAAACTTATTTTTATAATATATAGTATAATCTTAATTAAAATAATAATCTCACTAGTATAAAATCATTTATCTTTAAAAGATTAATATATCCATTAAATCCAATAAATAATTTTTCTTGATAAAAATTTACTCTTATATTATTTAAATACTCAAACTAAATATAAAATATAAATAAAACCTCAAATAAATATATTTTAATAATTCTAATACTTATAATTTTAGGAAAATATAAATTATAAATTTTTAGGGTGTTATAGGTATTAAAGGCATTTTATATGAATTTAATAGAAAATTAGACAAAATAATGATTTAAAGTAATGGGGTCAAATTATAGAAATATTTTAGTATAAGAATTGAATATGAGGGGACAAGTAGTGTAATATGAAAAATTCAGATGATGAACATATTTAACCCAATTTAAAATCGATGAGGAGTTTTATTTGATTAAAATTAAAAATTTATGAATTAAAATAATTAAAATAAAAATGGATCAAAATTGAAATTCATATTGAATAAAAAAATAAGCTAAAATTATTATTTTGCATAAAATTTAAAATTTTTTAAAAATTATAATATTTTACTCAAAATTTAACATTTTTAATATATTTTAAACATTTATTAAATCAAATTAATTAAATTGACTAAATTAATTAAATTAAAAATCAATCAAATTAAAATTTCACTAACTAATCCATTTATATTCCATCTGATAAACATTGATAACATTTAGTGAGGATTGAGAAATGAAACCTAGCTTATAAATTTGTTTCAAGTGGTGGATATCAAAATTTTTATCTGATTGGATTTTTTTTTACCATTCTAAAATGGATAATAGTAAAATTTAATTACTATAAAATATTTATTATATTTAATTAAATAAAATTTTAAATTGTATGAAATAATATTTAATATTTAATTTATTTCCATCCAAATAGAAATGGATCTACAAAATCCTAACTTTTATTTTTTTTTATTTTTTTAATCTCATTCAGATTTTGTAATTAGATAATCTTTAGAGACTAATTTCTAATCATTTTGGTAGAAATTGACCTCTTTTTTAATTTTTAATTTATTATTTATTTTATTGAATAAAATCTAAATCTACTCATTTTTTTAGTTTATTTAGATCTAAAATTTTTATACATATTTATTTTATTTTCTTTAATAATTATTTTATATTTGACTAGATTATATTTCTAAATATTATATTTGTTATTTTTTTATTCTATGGGTGTAGATTTAATATTGTGTGTTTTTATTTTATTTTTATTATCCTTTTTGATATATGTTCTTTCTTCATCAAAGTTTATTCTCTTTTTATAAAAATTTTATTTCTTATTAAATTCTGAATTGGATCTCATTTAAAAATTAATTTATGATTCTAGCAATTACTGAATTGAGCATTCTTCTCATTGAGTTTATGTATTGAATAATTTTGATTAGAAATTACTATAACAGATATATTTCATTTTTCCATGTTTTCGTAATTTTGATATATCATTATTATCAATATATCTTCTTTCAAAAATTATTTACATAAAAAAACATTGTTTATTAATTAAAGGGAAAAATAGTTAAAGTATATATATATATATATAGAGAGAGAGAGAGAGAGAGAGAGAGACTGCAATGAGCTTTTTGGTGCAGCTTGAGTGCGACGATGATTTCCCCAGAGGTAAAGTGATAGTGAAGAGAAGGGTGAAGATGAAAATGAAAGCAAAAATAGTGGCTTAGAGATAAATTTGGGTGTTAAGGTTCAAAGAAGAAGATGAGCCCAATTTGGATATTTTTGTAATTTTAGATGAATTTATTAACTTTGTTAATTGATTAACAGAAAAGATATCAAAATTTTAACAGAAGGAGCAAATATTTACCGAATCAAAAGACAAAGATGCTTTGATATAATTTATGAAATAGGGGATTATATAGTATAATATGATAAAATTAAAGGGTTAGTGTATTTAATCCAAATAAAAATTCTAAATTACTTTTCAATAAAAAAATTAAAAAAGCTTCAAATTTTAAAATTTTAAATATGAAGTTAATACCTTCTGAAAAGAAAAATTAGAAAATCTTAAAAATGAAAATTTTAAATTACTTATAAACATAAAATTAGAAAAATCTAAAAATAAAAATTTTAAACAATAAAAAAAATTTAAATTAACTTAATTGATTATTTAAAATTCTATATATATAAATGATAGTGCAGTAGATTGTTAAAAATTATTTCATTCAATTTTCATAAATTTTTTCTTAAAATTAACCACATAAAATTGAAAGTATGAATCAATAGATAATCTTTTATCACAGTTATCCACACAAATTTAAAAGTATGAATCGACAAATCATCTTTTATCACAATTTTTTCACTCACATATATATTATTTCTAATTATCTATTAATTTTATTTTTTATTATAAATACTTACTCTTATTTATTTGATAGATTATACAAAATTATTTTATTAAAATTTAATAAATTTTTTCTTGAAATTGCATCACATAAAATTAAAAATAAAATCAATAGAATGTTTTGTTACAACTAATTCCATATATAATTATAAGTTTGGGAATTTTACTTTATTGTTTTATTTACTTAATAATAAATTTTTTATAAATAATAATTATATTTAACTAATTAATTATTTAATAAAAAATTTAATTATTTAAATTTTATTATTATAATCATATTGCATAATGCGAGATTCACGATTAATCATTATTAATTGATTATTTAAGAAAATAAATATTAAATTTATTAAAACTTTATTATTATAAATAATGTGCGTCTTTTAGACTCATCTTATTAATTTATTAAACATTTATAATCATCTTTGTTATTCAAAATCATATTTTAGTAATTTATTTTAGCGAAGATATGACTTCTTTTTCAATTATATGGTAGCTATAACTTCTCCCAACCAATCACCCCTGCAAAGTAACCTCAAATAAAGAAGGGTAATTATTAATTTGACACTAAATTTTTTAATTTTTTTCTATTTTGGTGTCTAGACATTTTATTTGTTTAATTAAGTGTATGAATTAATAAAATCATTTCAATAAATATTTTTCTCCAATCTAAATAATCAGTGACTCTCACGTGAAAATCTATTTGACGTGGTTTCAGATTTTATGCATTATTTCAACTAATTATATATATTTATATAATTCCTTCACTCTAAATATAGAATTTATTTATTTTTTTACTTTTTATATATATTTGAATAAATTTTATTTTATAACAATAAAATTTGTTCAGATATATATAAAAAGTAAATAAAAAATAAATAAATTTTGTATTTAAAGTGAACAAATAATGTATCCAAATTTTCGATATATAATTGATTGAAATAATATATAAAATTCAGTACTAAATCAGATAGATGTAACAAAGTTACGAATTTTACCATTCAGATAACAAAAAATTTTATATTATAAATAATTTTTCTAGTTCAAATATTTGATTAAATAAAAAAATTATCTAAACACCAAATAAAAAAATTAAAAAAGTTTATAAATTAAATTTGTAATTTACTCAACAGAGAGAACAACACTTTGCCAACGACATCATTTCAATACTGCTATTAATATTTCTTCGTCCTGCGAGCTGTGTTAATATTTGTAAATCAGATAAATGTAACGAAATTACGAATTTTACTATTCAGATAAAAAAAATATTATATTATAAATAATTTTTCTAATTCAGATATTTAATTAAATAAAAAAAAATTATATAGACAACAAAATAAAAAAAATTAAAAAAGTTTGTAAATTAAATTTGCAATTTACTCAACAGAGAGAACAACACTTTGACAACGACATCATTTCACTACTGCTATTAATATTTCTTCGTCCCGCGAGCTGTGTTAGAATGGCTGCGCAGAAGTCGCTAGCTCGCCCGGGGAAAAGTTGCCCTTTGTTTTGCGAGCTAACCCTGTAAACCCATCATAATTTTAGAAACAATCAAATGGACACTAATTTATACCTTCCGTATTCAGATTGAGAAAGATAGCAAAAAGAATTATAAATGTCGGCGGCGGCACAGTCACCGTCAAGGGTGCAATGGGAGAACGCCACTGCCGGTGCCGTAGCAGGCTTCGCAACCGTCGCCGCCACGCATCCTCTCGATGTCGTCCGTACTAGGTTTCAAGGTCATTTAAAATGATTTTAAAAAAAACTTATAGAATCTTCAAGTTTTCCTTTTTATTTTCCCTCTTGTTTTTGCAGTTATTTAATTTAGTATAAATGACTCAACAGTTAATGATGGCCGAGTCTCTAATCTTCCTACCTACAAGAGCACTCCTCATGCTATCTTATCCATTGCTCGCTTTGAGGTATGCCTTATCTTCTGCTTCTTAAATTTATGCTCTTTTGTTTTTTCCCTTTTTCCATTTTACGTTTATATAATAAAGAAATTTATTTAGGAATATATGGAAACTCATTATTATGAGGGTATCATATAACCAATGAAACAGAGATAAAGAAGAAAAATTTTATGTTCTTTCGTTCCATTATAAATTTCAATACAGTGTACGAACTTTCTTTTTGTGAAGCTAATAAGAATTGGGAAGATTCAGACTTCATTTATGAGAGGATATAATGTAATATATATATATATATATTTGTGTCTTCTTTGCTTTCTGCAATGTTGTGCCAATATGTTTGCGAGACTTGTCTATCCAATGTGCGGTGAATGTGCCTTCCCAGTCTCAATGAAATCGTGATATATGGCATTGGTTGAAATAATTGGGACTCTTCTCCATGCCAATTCTGGTTCAGTGAAACCTTATTTCATGAAATCGTTTTATTTAAGATCTCTGTTTTCCGTTGCAGCAACAGATTTTTTTTTTTTTTGGGAAAAAGGGGGAAGTGGGGGGAGGGGTTGACGTGGCTCTCAAATTTCAAGATGAACAAAGAGTTGCTTTATTGTGCTATGATCTACCAAAGGGTATTGACGAAGCTCTTTTATAGATCAGTTAGGACTATCAGAGTAATTTAGAAGACTAGCACATATAAATAATAAGTAGAAAGATAATGACAAGTTAGAAAATCTTTTTATTATGAGAAAATCATGTTATTAGTAAGTGCAATCAGTCATGGATATGAATGGATTGCAGAGTAATTTATCTTTAATTACATGGTTATATTAGCAACTGCAATGTCTAGAATTTCTGTAATAAGCATATGTTCCTATGTATATAACTTATAAAGAGCCTTAACATTTCATTAAGCAGAACCTGTTATCTTTGATACTAATGTAAATGTGAAAAATTGTCATTGGATTGGAAACCTTCACGTTATTATACTCCTTGTGTGACCAAATAATGCAAAACAATCATCTTGCTTTTTGTTTCAGGGTTTGAAAGGGCTTTATGCAGGCTTCCTTCCTTCAGTTCTTGGTTCTACAGTTTCATGGGGTTTATATTTTTTCTTGTAAGTGTCAATTTTGATAGTTGTTTTAATTGAGAGAGCACTTCATAATTTGTTTTGTCCTTAGTTTTGCTAAGGCTATATATCTTATCTGGTCTAAAAATGCCTTCTGAATTTAGAGCATAGCATACTTTTTCCATTGTTAAGACCATATATCTCCACCGGTCCTCATTGGTTACACTAAGAGATTCTTCTATTAGAATCCCTTCTTTGTTTTCTTGCCTTCCAGTTCAGTTGTTTATAGTTGGGAGTTTCCTTTTTTTTTTTTTCGTTTGGTTAATTAGCAGAACATTAGGAATTTTTTATATTGCTTGAGGATTGCACAGGGATAGTATTTGTTTTCTCTTTCCTGTCTCTGGTTCTTGATTGATGACCAGCACTCTCCTAATTGATGATCAACATGCTTTTGACTCCTGACTATTTATATGTCCATACTTTTGCATTCATGATTTGCTAAGAATGTAAGCCTTGCACTCTGTTAGATAGATGGTTTAGTGGGTCAACTGTAGTGATAGAGTCCTGTCCAGTTGCATCCTTTGCAATTGAAGGATTGGATTGTGATTTGTGATTTTAGATATTGACTTACAGGTGGTTGTTTTATTTTTCTATTTTTAGCTATGGCAGAGCTAAACAAAGGTATTCTAAGAACCGGGATGAGAAGTTGAGCCCTGGTCTTCATCTTGCATCTGCTGCAGAAGCTGGAGCTTTAGTGAGTATTAGAACCTTCAATGATATTAATTAGGAGAAATACAGAGAGTTAATACTTCATGTCAATGTTATAATGCGTAAACAAACATGGTGCAAAGAAGATTAGGAGATAATAGAAGAACAAGCAAAACTCTTTAGAATTTAAATATAGTTAATGAGAAGTGAACGATATGATATATTAAGGTCTAAAGCATACCAGAGAAGTAAGAGTATAAAACAGATGTCTAGAGCTTACTGTAGCTGCTTGTAGAAGTTAGACTGCCTTTTTCATTTCTTTATCAAAAAAGAATATTACAGGTATCAGTTATTGGTGCCTTTTACCTTCTGTTAGGTTTGCTTGTGTACAAATCCTATTTGGCTTGTAAAGACAAGGTTGCAGCTTCAGACTCCTCTGCATCAACCTCAACCATATTCTGGGCTCTATGGTCTGCTCTGCATCTTACACTAACTTGCTATTAATGTGCTCTCTGAGATATCCTTTTCCTAGTGAATCATATCAACTTTGACTCCAACTAGTTGTAGTTAATTGAGTTTCATTATTTATATGATTCTCCAAACATTAATCACCATGATGATTCTTTGATCTTAAAAGGTTTCCTGTTCCTTAAGCTTGTTTTGGTTAATGTTGGTTTCTGTATTGCATCAGTTATCCTATACTTTATTTGGCTTAATGACTTAAAGAACCCAAATATTTTCGTGAATTTGCAATTAGGCCAAAATATTCCAAAATAGATGATTTATATTCAAACTTTTAAGCAATTATTTTCAGTTGCACGCACTGGTCAAAAACAAATCTAGAGTATTTTATTCATATTGTTTCCCCAAAATTTTGCTTTTCCCTCGTCCAACTTCACGACCTACATCTGGACAAAAGTAATGAATTATTCACACTTTGATCTCAACTTAGTTGAGCATTAATTGCATCAATTTTTCAAATATCACGGTATGATATGAGTAGTTCATTAATTTTATAGAAGGTTGTGGGTAGTGAGATTAGGAAAGACGGATGGAGGGGTGTTTTGGGAAAACTATGAAAACTTATCTTTTAGATTTAATTTTAGCTAGTAGGGACATTGAAACTAATCTCTCTAGGATTGAAAATAATAATCTAATTTAAAGGTTTGGGTTTGTCAAGTCATTAGGCCTTTTTCTTTTAAAATAGAAAATTCCTTAGATCTGTTGTCAAGCATATATTTTACTTTAGCCCCTTTGATATGATTATACACAAGCTATGAGTTTACATTCTTTTGGATGAATACTTCTGTTTTCATGCTTATTTACTTTCTTGTTTGTCAGACTTATCAATTGAGATAGGAAGTTGTTTAATTACCATAAACTTCAATCATAAATATTATTAAAATCTTTTTGACTGTTCTTAGACAAGGTTTTGTTTCATATGCTCGTATGTAAATAATTCTTAACCATTGGGCTTACACGCCTGCAATATTCTTTTATGTAACAAAATTTCAGATGCTTTGAAAACCATAATGAGAGAGGAAGGCTGGACTGCACTTTATAAAGGGATTGTTCCTGGTCTATTCCTGGTTAGTTATTAGGCTTTTATCCCCTGTTTGTTCTCATTATTCCTTGCATTTTCCTTTTACATTGTACTATTGTAGATACAGCTTGATGGGTTTTCTCATATGAATTGATGATTTTCTTTCATTACGGACTATGTTCTCTGATATATTGCTGTGATATAAAGTCTTTCTGGCTGTTTTCAGCCATAATTCATAGGTCTGTTTATTGTCAGAATCTAGCTGTGGCTGACTATTTCAGTCACTGGCTGCTAAAGATGGAGCAGCTGTTTATCCACTTTTATGATTTGTCATTTAGTTCTGTATTTCTTTTGAAGCTAATTATTGAGGCAACTTTTAGTTATTTACATGAGAAAAACACTTGTTTTTTGGAAATTGTTATTGATCTAATCTGTTAATGCAACTGGCTGGAGCAATCACACACTTTTGTGTATCTTTCGGTGGAGGAAACCGATTGCAGAGTGTAAAAAAGTGATTTTGGAGACATATGGGGATACATACAAATGTTCAGTTGAGATCTGTATTAGCCATGTATAATACATTCGCAACTTCTTTATTTGTTCACTTTTATGACTTGTTTCTTATGTTGCTTCAGCAGGTTTCTCACGGTGCTATTCAGTTCACAGCATACGAGGAACTTCGAAAAGTAGTTGTTGATTATAAGTCTAAAGAAAGCAAACTGAATGCCAAATATTCTGATAATGATCTGTTGGTATGTGTTCTAGTTCATATTCAATTGAATCTTAGGAGTGCACCATTGACGTCAAAATAATGCACAATCACTGTATTGTTTTTCCTAAGGTTACTTTTTGCTGCCTGGGGAATTATTCACTTGATAGAGAAGATGTCCTTCTACAATAACATGGTATTGGTGTTAGTGTGTCATCAATATATGCACATATGTGCTTGTTTTTTCTATTTTTGGAGTTTAGGGCATGTGGGGGTTTAACAGAACATGAATCTGATCAAGGCAAGCTTCTTGTTCTTGGGTGGTTTTCAACTACAGTAGGGATGCTGAAGGAGAGAGGATTTAGGATAAGAATAATAAAAAGAAAGAACATTTTGGATAATTTGCTTTTTTAGGGGTTTAGCCTCGTAGACACTTTGTGTCATACGTCCTGATTATCTGGGTTCTCATCTATGCTGACTGGACAATTTTTTTTGGAGCGAATAACTGGATAATTTTTACAGTGGGCCATGTGTGAGTGAGGCTTTTGTTTTACAAAGTTCCACTCTACTGCAACACAAGTTTAATGTTCCAGCACACAAATAAGGGTATAAGAAATGAACCTTTCATGGTTGTTGCATCATATCATACCTTCTGCATATGTTAACTTGCTGAAGTTGTGTTTTTTTTTTGCTTTTTTAGATTGTAAATTAAATAGAAAAAAATAAATATCAAATAGCTGCCAAGTTAACCAAGTGAAGCCTTTTTTTTAAAAAAAAAAAAAAAATTAAAGCAGTTGGTCATTTGATATGCTTTGTTGGAACTTTTCATACATTTTTAAACAAAGGCAGGCAGAGCCTATCGTGACCAAAATCATATAATGAGATTGCTTGTGATGATTGATTTTCTATTGTTTGTATTTATTCAAACTTACATTAGAAATATAGACCTCGGACTTTAATGCTGATTTCTTCATGAGGGGAAAAAAAAAAAAAATCTCAGCTCTTTTCTTTATCATACATAACTTCTAATTTTAGTGACTATTTTTTGTGCAGAATTCAGTTGATTATGCTGTGCTTGGAGGTTCTTCTAAAATTGCAGCTATTATTTTGACATATCCATTTCAGGTAGCAATTCTTATTTGTGATGTAAGGCAAGTCAAGTCTTTTGTGGTTAATCTGTTAGTTGAATTAAAATCTAATACGGTTGGGTAATTCATCTACTTCTTTTTCAGGTTATTCGAGCTCGGTTGCAGGTATAATTTTCAAATTCTACTCTCTCTCTCTCTCTTTTTATCTCTCGCTCTCTCTCTCCAGTCATTTTCAAACTTTTTCAGTTTTCCAAAAATAAAAACCAAGTTACTCGTGCAGGCTGTGGAAACTGCTATAGTTCTCTTATATTTACTTAGCCATTTTGTTTTTGGAGAATTAAAGGTTATTCCATTGAGCTTTTTGATGACTGGAATTGGTTTTTTCTGCTTCTGTAGCAACGGCCTAGTATTGATGGAGTTCCAAAATATATGGATAGCTGGCATATTATGAAGGAAACTATGCGGTGAGAATTTATTACATCCCACCTATTATGGGTTTCAACATGTGACCTCCCATTGACTTGATGGGGAATTTCCACTGAGCAAAAGGCATTGGGTCCTTAGTGGGAATAAATTCATTTTTAAACTTGGCTATCACTTATAGCAGCAAAAAGAAGTTAAATTGCATTGAACATGGCTCTTTTGCAAAGCTTATGTCTTAAGTGCTTTGCAAGCTTGTTGATTAATAATAGATCTGTATCAAGCATAACATAATTATGTTAATTCAGATTTGGCAATGACTGAAAATAGATATTAAGATAAATTGGATTTAGGCATACTGTAAAATGGTACAAACACTGAAGCACCTAGGAGGCTAGAACCATTCCTATTCAAACTATTAAAATTGGATTTTCTTATGAATGATCCAAGAGATGAAAATGCTGTCACTTTCCTGTGCCTCCAATGCTAATGACAGTTTCTTTTATGGAGATTCAGATCTTACTTGATTATAAATGTCTATTTTACTTTCATCCTCCCATCTTTATAGGGTTCTCTGTTGGAGCTTTCAGGTTTGAGGGATTTCAAGGTTTCTATAAGGGCATCACACCAAACCTTCTGAAAAATGTTCCGGCTGCTTCAATAACATTTATTGTATATGAGAATGTCCTGAAGTTGCTGAAATTGATGAGAAGGAATGATTAGCTTTGTTTAGTTCTCAATTTTGTTCACATTCTGTAGCTAGAGTCAATTACAAGTAACTTTTTTGAAAAAAGAGAGAATTGCAATGCAGATGAGTCTTAACAGAACTATGTATTATCCACATACACTTATCTTCATTTTGTTTTTGACATTAAAGAGAGGATTCCTTTTGAGTTCCGATGGGGATTTGGGGGGGGGGGAATAATCATTCTATTTTGGGAATACGGGATGGTTGACTAATTATCTTTCCTGATATTTCATTGCCATGGAATAGACAAGATCATTATCTATATGAGAAGAGAACTGGAATAGATAATCAGTGCATTACAATAACTCTTGACTTTTGTCATACACCACCAAAATTCCAGGGGGTATCACAAGAGAATTGATCTTCAGCGACTTAACAACTGCTTGCCATGTCAGGTATTGCATTATTAATTTTTTTTGTTCATTTGATGCAAAATTAAGACATGTTAATTGCTAATTGCACACTCATACACACACTCTCTCTGTCTCTTATGCTACCTACATACACACCAACAGGAAGCATTATCATATATATGTTTTACATCCCTTTCAGAAAAGTTTTGTAAGACATACTTAACTAATATTAAACTTATGATAAAATTTTCTTTGTACTTGCAGATTGAGCCCCTACCTTCAGGCTGTCTATGCATTCAAAGCGAGAAAAGTAACAGAAAGCCAAAGCATAGAAACACTATGTTCATCCATAACAATTGTAGAAAGTGAGGTTCTTCTAACTTATGTTCAATTAGTTATGGTTTTTAATTGCAGTGTGTAAGCATAATGCATATGCATTTGTAAACATGCCTAGGAAATCTGTTGAGACCTTAAATGTGAAGTCACAGAACTTTCTGCTTACCAATTGCTAAAATTTCTGCAGTAGAATGGATTGATGTGCTATTATAAATTCAGTCAAATCCTTAATTTGAAGCCTGGCGTTGTGACGATCTCTAGTTCTTTTTAGATCTGTCATATGCTTTAATCCTTCTGGAATGCATTGTAATTTTGTCACAGCGATTTATAACTATCTTTGAGCTTTGGTATTTACCTCTCTGCCATTATCCAATTCTCTAATTCTTTCACAAGATGAAATTACAAATATTGCAGTTGAGGAATATGCTGTTTCTCTCCAGTTTTATGAACCATTACCACCCCCCCAAACAAGCATTTTTATGTTTGGCAATAATCTCCAGCTTACTAACTGAATCTTTCTGGACTTGGGAGTTATACAAGAGATAGCTTAGTGAGATTACATGGGAAATTCATAAGGAACAGGTAGGTTATCCATCTTTCTGTAGAAACACAGCTGTGGGATGAGACATTTGCATTTGGGTTGGAAATGCTTCTCTCAGATTGAAGCAGTAGAATTAGCGAGTAAAGGTTGTGTATTCTTCCTATGATTAAAATGACCGACTTCTCTTCTAGATAATCCATCAATCCCTGACTGTTGAAGATTAATCATGTAGGCTAAATTGTATACTATCCAGCTTCCAGCCTCTATATAGGGTAGGGTCTGTAGACTGGTTAAGGTAGCCATTCATAGATGCCTGTTATTTGGAGAATCAAATGGAGTATAGAGGAGCATTTTAGATCATAAAAAACATCAGTACCTTGTAGGTTCTGCAAAATTCCAGTAGGGCGGCGGACGTTCTTCTAAATGGGGCTCCTTCAATCCTAGATACTTTAGTTGACTGAGATTCTCTAACTTACTGAGCAGGTTAATAATGCGCATAAATCCAGACCTAGGATCCTGCTTAAAATTCTTTAAAAACCATTTCTTCTGTGCTCTCAAGCTCACATTATACTGTTGAGCTAGCAAAACAATTATCTTGTGTTTCCTCCATGTTTACAAATTATAATTTGAGGAGCAGAAGGGAGCTTGAGTGTGATGCAAAGTGTTTTTAAGAAATCATACTGGTCAAAGCAAGAATGGCCGCCTTGTGGATTCATTCAAGGGATATTTTGACAAATCAACCTTATTCCTATTATAAACCTGGAGGAAATTTTCTTCCTTTCCCTTCAAGATAGAGAGGTTTCTTAGAAGGTCTTTACAAGGCATCACACCTTGCCAAGGGCTAATTCTTCTTACTTGAATGACATCAATGAATCAGCTCATTTGGGAATTTCTTAGCAACAGCTTTTGTTTCTTCCTGTTGTGGTAAAACCTTCGGCGACCCACAGGTGTATACGTCTTTTTGCCTGGATGGAAACATCTTCTCGAAGTAGGTAGAGAAAGCATGAGTTCAGCTGCAAAGGCAAATCATTATAGCTTAGGGATAAAACTGCAGGTATCCGATCTTTGCCTTGAATTATGTGCCAGCTGATGTTATGAAGCACTGGCTACCATACATATGTTGATGTGCTTTTTCTGGACGATGAACCTCCCACCACTGCAACTGCCAGAGTCAGACCACCACATTTGACCACCATGTCTCTTCCAAAGTTCTCCAACCCTTTGGGCAAAATGTTGCTTCCAGGAAATGCTTTCTTTCAGAGCAATACCAAATTTTGCTCCTGTTAAAATCCATGGTCATGGAAAATGCTTCCTTGTTTTGCATGTACAGCAACCTCACTATTTGCGTTTTTCCTTTTAGGTTGCTTATGGTACCACGTTCCTATAGTTTCCTACTCCACCGTGTGAGACCCTCTTTTTTACGGAATTTTCCAAAGGTTATTGCTGCAATATGCAGATTTATGTGGAATATGCAACTTAAGTGGTAGGTAGAGGTCTTTTCCTCATTAGCCTATAAGCCTGCAATTTACTATAAACCTGTACCAACGGTCAACTGATTCTCATTATGTGGATTTTGGATTGGGAATTACCAACTTGTTTCATTTTTAGCAGCGTTGGTTTAGTGTGCTTAGTCATTTTGACTTCATCTCTCAAAGCCCTTCAGACTGAAAAGTTGGAACTACTATGGTTCAGAATCACAGGGTAGTTTCTAACGTTATCGGGTAATTTTTGTCATGTAATCATATTCTATGCGGTGGAACTACGTGTCCGTGTTCAGATGATATCATGAGCTAATTTCTTAGCAAGACTATGGTGAATTCGGTATTGTTATTGCCAATAACTGATTTTTTCGGAGTAAAAATTGAAAGAGATTCTCTTTACTAGTTAATTTTAAATTATTTCAACAAGTTGTGTATGTAAAAAATTGAATTTTGAAAGATTTTGAGATTTTGTCAAAAACTGTTAAATTAAATTGACTATAATTAAACTATTTTCATGAGTAAATAAAAATATTTTTAAAAACCTAAAAATGTGGTAGTTTAACAAACAAAATCAGATTTTTACAATATCAACGCTAAACATGCTCCAGGTTTGTAAAAAGACTTTGAATATCATCCCTATCAAATGAAATTGACAATATAATTAAACTATTTTCATGAGTAGATAAAAATATTTTCAAACCTAAAAATTTGGTTGTTTAACAAACAAATCAGATTTTTACAATGGCAACGCCAAACATCCTCTATGTTTGTAAACAGATTTTTGAATACTATCCCCATTGCATTAGAGGAAGAGGTCTTCTAAGTTGGCTTGCCAAACTTTAACAGCTATCAAAAACAGGACCTGGTTTGTTTAATGCTTCATGATATAGTTCTTTTTTACGCCCTATGACTCATATGAGACAGCATACATGCACATATAATTATCAATTGGAGGGAAACAGCCCTGGTTTTGGAGCACATGTTTACTGATGTACGGAAAAGTTATGGAGGAAGGTAAGAATTTCTTCTGAGACTTGTTGAGCTCTCTCTTGGTTGATGAAATGGTGACCCTCTAAAATAATAACTTCAAGATCAGGAACGAAGTTCTTGAAAGTTTCTCCTAATATGTATTCCCTCGTGCCTGAAGTATCAAAGCCAATATCTTTGTCCCCAATAATGAATTTTGTTGGAACAGTAATCTTTGATCCCTGCCAAGACCCGTTAAGCTCCCAGTTCCTGTTTTCTTTTTAAGATTAGCAGGTCATAACATAGAAAATATAGAGACAACTGAAGGGTTTTTTTTTTGCAGAGAATCAAAATGCATTTACAAAGGGAAGGAGTCTGGATTGCCAATCAACTTTTATATATTATTTTAGTTCCCTCTGGATTTACTGTTTCTTACTAATGTTAGCTTCATACAACTTCAATACAAAATTAACCTTTGGAATTGGGTCTTTGTATATTTTATTTCTGAGAAGAATTATACCATGTATATTTTGGAATGGCTCGATTTCAATTAAGATCTTATCTTTTGAAATATTATAATTTTTACCTATAAATCAAATCCTGTTAATTATGATCTTAACGTTCAATATTTTCTTTGGCAACTATTACACATGCTTAGTCTTTCAATAAATAATTCATCCGTTAGAACAAATTTGTAAGTTCAATATTTATAGATAACAGTTTGTATTATGTGAATTATAATTTCAGATTGAAGGAACTTACTACAGTGACACATTGTATTGGCACTTACAGGTCCATGGCACGGTAGTAGTTGAAAGGGCCACTGAAACCAGTTTCTTGAAACTTGTCTGCATAGACCTGTAGTTCCTCTTCAGTAATCCATGATGGCAGCACTGCTGGTGTCTGCAAATAATCGATGATCTCCATGCCCATTGGAGCTACCAACTTATCAGTCTTAGTTATCAACAAAAACTTTTTCATCACTGTCAAACAATCATATCTTGCAAATGCTTTTTCTGGTCTTCCAGGCTCCTATTCAACAGAAGTCCAGAAACAACTTTCAGTTCACATACATAAAACCCAGGTATATACAAGTTTTTATCACCCGCAAGAGTAAAAACACTAGGGTGCATATGCATATATCTCTATATATACCTGGAATTGACATACGTAAAACCCATCTCCATATGTTCTTCTAAAAGTCTCGATAACTTTAGCATTAGGGTTTCTTTGATGGTATGGAACAGACATGGCTACAAGTCCTTTGACTCTATCAGGCCTGTGTAGGCTTAGATGCCAGCCTAGAAGAGCTCCCCAGTCATGTCCAACCACGAAAGCCTTCTCAAATATATCAAAAGAAATAAGTTTTAATGTGCACACAAAGATCCATGCAGCATATGTTGAGGGGGAGAGATCAAGATAGTCTACCTGCTGTTCACCATAATGGTCAATAATGCCTATGATATCACCAATAAGGTGAAAAAGAGTATAAGAATAAGGGCTGAGTGGAGTGTCTGAGTCACCATATCCTCTCAAATCAGGAGCAACAGCATGGTAGCCATGGTTGGCTAGGAAAGTGATTTGGTGACGCCATGAATACCAGAATTCTGGGAAACCGTGAAGAAGAAGCACGAGTGGTCCTGTGCCTTTCTCTGCAACATGCAACCATATTCCATTTGCTTTTATTCTTTGGTGATTAACCCCTTCCATGACTCTTCTGGTTTTGCCCAACCCTGAAAGAGAATAGAGAGCAGAGACAAACGAGGATGTCCAGTTATTTCTGTCCAGTCGAGGTGATAATGGTAGAATATAATTTAAATATTTATTTCAATTTGTCATTTGCCAAGGTGGTTAGTTGGCTTGGGATTCAAAGTCAAACATGAGACTTGATTAATTGACTAATAATGAGAAAAGAAACTTTAGTTTGTTGACATATCCAACATGATTCCGCCACGATTATTGTATAATCGAATGGGCTAACAAGAAGTAAGGAGATAATTATTTTTTAAGGTGTAGTTTCCTTTCATCTCCCAGCATCGTTGACACCTAACAATGAGCTTTCATTTTTCTATTCTACGGAAATCACGGAGAAAGGTAGAAATTTTTTCAGAGACTTGCTTGCTGGGTTTTAATTTATCGGATAACATGTCCCCTTAAAAGAAAAATCGTTGGATAAAATGGTAGCCATCTATAGCCATCTAGATTAACAACTTCAAGGGCAAAATATATCTCACCATTTTTGCTATTGAGCTCTTAAACTAATTTTTTTTGATATTAAATTCTCAAACTTTCAAAATTTATTGTTGTTGGACCTTTTTTAACCGCTCTGTCACAAATAAATTTGCTTGCCATTAAAAAACGTGAGGAATTAAATTGACTAGATTACCCATATCAAATTTATTGTTATTGCATCTTTTTTATCCACATTGAGCTCTCAAACTTTTAAAATTTATTGTTGTTACACCTTGTAAAGTTTATAATAATTATATATTTGTAATTATATATTTATTATTTATAAGTATATTTACTATTATAATTATTATTTATAGTTATTATTTATAATTTATGATATATATATTAAAAAATTATATATAATATATATAAAAATTGAATATATAGGTATTAAAAAATTATTTTATTTATTTATAATTAACTAAGATTCTTTTACAGTATATAGTAGAATTTAAATTTTTTATTATATCATATTTTTAGAATAACATAATAGATAAATTCAAGAAGGAAAAAATTAATGATACAAAATAAAAATTTCAAAAAAATAGATAAATTCAATTTTGTAAAAAAAGATTTAGTTGAGGTAAAATAAAAATTAGGCATTAAATAGTACTTAATTTTGTTCATGTTTAGATTCAATTTTTTTTAAAAGTATGGGTTAGAATTTAAAATTTTATAATGTATTGTTATATTCTTTTAGAAAAATGTACGAGATAAATTCAATAAGGAAGAAATTATGATAAAATAAAATTCTTATATCATTGATCAACTGAATAGTTTTATTATTTATATAAAAAATAGATTTATTTGAACTAAAATCAAAATGTTAAACATTAAATAATACTTAATTTTATTGATTGAAGTCAATTTTTTTTTTTTAAAAGTATAGAGTAGAATTTTAAATTTTTTTTGTTATATTGTTATAATTTTTAAAAAACACAAGAGATAAAAGAAATTATAATGAAATAAAATTCTCAGAAAGTGGATCAACTTAATAGTTTTAATTATTTTTATAAAAAAATAGGTTTAATTAAATCAAAATCAAAAGATTGATCATAAAATAACAATTAATTTTGTTCATGATTAGAGTCAAGCATTTTTCAGAAGTACATATCAAAATTCAAAATTTTTATTATATTATATTTTTTAGAATAATAGAAGTGATAGATTTGATAAGAAATTAATTATGATAGAATACAATTCTTAAAAATGGATCAACTCAATAATTTTTAATTATTTTTATGAAAAATATATTTAATTAAATCAAAATCAAAAGACTAGTAGTGCAATAATAGAGATTTTTATTTATGAATAGAGTCAATATTTTTTAAAAAGTACGAAATATATTGTTACCTTTTTTAGGATAATATAAGAAATAAACTTGACAATAAAGAAATTAGGATAAAAATTTCTAAAAACGTAGATCAACTCAATATTTTTAATTATTTTTTTAAAAAAAGCTTAGTCAAATCAAAATCAAAAGATTAGGTATAAAATGATAAATAATTTTATTCATGATTAAATTTTTTAAAAGTTGAGGGCTTAATTGATAATTAGGTCAACTTTTTTCTTTTTCAGGAGGCCAAATTTGTTACCCGTTGCACTTTTATTTTGATTCAACCAATTTTTTTTTTTTACAAAATTGAATTTATCTATTTTTTAAAATTTTTTATTAGTATTTTTTCTTTTCTGAATTTATCTATCATGCTATTTCAAAAATATAATATAATAAAAAATTCATATTCTGCTCTATATTATAAAAAATCTTGATTAATTATAAATAAATAAAAATAATTTTTTTATATATAGATATTAAATATATATATATATAGACACACACACACTTATAGATAATAATATATAATTATAAATAATAACTATAAATAATAATTATAATAATGAATAAATTATAAATAATAAATATATAATTACAAACATATAATTATTATAAATTTTAAAAGGTGTAATGGTAACAAATTTTAAAATTTAAGGGCTCAATATAGATAAAAAAAAAAAAAAAAAAAGAGGCAATGGCTGTAAATTTACTCGCGAAGTATTTGTTAACAAATTTGATTTTGATTCACCTAAGCCTTTTTTTCTAAAAAATTAATTAAAAATACTGAGTTGATCTACTCTTTCAGAATTTGTTTATCCTAATTTTTTATTGTCAAATTTATCTCTTATATTATTCTAAAAAATATAAAATATAACAACAAATTTGAATTCTACTTCCTAATTTTTAAAAAATATTGACTCTATTTATAAATAAAATTTACTATTATTTCGTTGCTAATCTTTTGATTTTGATTTAATTAAATACATTTTTTTAGAAAAATAATTAAAAATTATTGAGTTGATCAACTTTTGAGAATTTTATTTTATCATAATTTATTTTTTTATCAAATCTATCTCTTATATTATTCTTAAAAATATAATATAATAACAATTTTGAATTCTGATACGACTTTTGAAAAATGCTTGATTTTTATCAAATCTATCTCTTATATTATTCTAAAAAATATAATATAATAATAATTTAATAATAATTTTGAATTCTGATACGACTTTTGAAAAATGCTTGACTCCTATCATGAACAATATTAATTATTGTTTTATGTTCAATCTTTTGATTTTGATTTAATTACAACTATTTTTTATAAAAATAATTAAAACTATTAAGTTGATATAGTTTATGATAATTTTATTTTATCATAATTTCTTTCATTTCTTAAATTTTTTTAAAATATAATAATTTAACAAAAAAATTTAAATTATGCCCCTTACTTTTTTTTAAAAAAAAATCTTGACTTCGATCAATAAAATCAAGTATTCTTTCATGTTTAATATTTTGATTTTAGTTTAACTAAATCTATTTTTATATAAATAACAAAACTATTGAGTTGATCAATTTTTTGAGAATTTTGTTTTATGATAATTTCTTATTTATTGAATTTATCTCTTAGATTATTGTAAAAGAACATAATAATACGTTATAAAATTTTAAATTCTAATCCATACTTTTAAAAAAAATGACTCTAAACATGGACAAAATTAAGTATGTCTAATTTTAATTTTAGTTCAACTAAATCTTTTTTTTACAAAATTGAATTTATCTATTTTGAAAATTTTATTTTTTATCAGTGTTTTTTCCTTCCTGAATTTATCTCTTACATTATTCTAAACAATATGATATAATAAAAAAATTTTAATTCTACTATATACTGTAAAAGAATCTAAGTTAATTATAAATAAATAAAATAAAATTTTAATATCTATATATTCAATATATATATATATATATATATATATATTATAATTATTTAATATATGTAATAAATGATAAATAATAACTATAAATAATAATTATAATGGTAAATATACTTATAAATAATAAATATATAATTACAAATATATAATTATTATAAATTTTAACAGGTGCAATAACAATAAATTTTAAAAGTTTGAGAGCTTAATGTGGATAGAAAAGGTGCAACGATAAAAAATTTGACACGAGTAGTCTGGTCAATTTAACTCCTTATGCGCTTTTTAACAAGAAGTAAATTTACTCACGACGGAGCTGTTAAAAAAGGTGCAACAACAATAAATTTTGAAAGTTTAAGGGCTCAATATAAAAAAATTAATTTAAGGGCTTAATAGTAAAATGGTGAAAGTTTAAGGGTTTGGAGATGTATTTTGCCTGTGAAGTTTTTCAAGCTGACACAAGGAACTGAACTTAAATTTTTTAAAAAAAAATCTTGATTTGAGAAAAAAAAAATTCATTCCAACGAAAAGGTGTACAATAAATGAGATGTATTAGTTTTTTAAGTGTCATCATACAAGAATTAAATTGATTATGTATCGAACTCAAATAGAAATCACTAAATCTATACTTAAAATTAATTTTTTATTATTATGTCAACCTAGAGTTGGATTTTAATATATTATACAACTCAACCCAATCATGCATGTACAGGCCTAACTTATAGTCCACTTAAACTTAAGAATCAAAAGCCCAATACATAGTCTATATATAGTGAAAAATCAAAAGCCTAGTCCACTATTTAATAGAGTACGATGTTAGTTGACTAATCCTCACTTTACCTATTCAATTTTTAAGTTTAGTAAATTATTTTAGATAAAATATATAAGAATAGAAATATCTTTTTTTGGACAACTAAAACTTATATTGAAAGGAAAAAGAGTCTTTACAAAGCAAGGATGATAATTTAACTAGGGGGTTTGGAATCCAAGCAATAGAAAGACTTTTAGCACTATGCTTATCAACTAGCCACATAGCAGCCTCATTGCATGCTGCTGAAATAGAATATATCCTATCCACTATCTACTTAAAAGTTTTTCTCTTGCTTGGATGATAAAATTGTCCACAACCTATAAAATATCATAAAAAGTATTTCCAATAAGATTGATCAAATAAGTTTTTTTCATGAGGATATAAAAATTGAGTAAATTCATCTAAGAAACAAGCTTGAAAGCCAAGTACAAGCTCTAGACATCAACAACAACCTTGGATAGAATTTTCTTGCTACATGTCACTCCATAAATCAACTCACTATTTTTACTTCTGCATATGATTGCTACACTGGCCTTCCTCAAATCTAGTTAAAATTTACTAGCATTATATAAAATAAAATTAATATTGGATAAATCTATGGTAAATAAAGAGTTAATAAGCATATTGCTAGATGCATAATTAGTAAAAGAATCCCTTTTAGAAGTGATTGATAGAAATTCATGTGCTACAACATTACAAGATTGAGCCACTTTAATGTACTAGGGTTTAGTATTTCCAAACACAACATCATTCCTTGCATTCCATATGCCCCATAAGGTGAAACTAATTTTGCTTAACACCTCATGAAATGTTCTGCCTCTAAAATTAGAGGATATGCCCTTCCACTAGGTTGCAAAGGAAAGAATAAAATGTCCATAAGAATAGTAATTCAAAGGAGAAGCTAGCCAAATTTTCATGGCTTGATCACAATAGAAGAAAGCATGAATCACAAATTCCTCTTCCCTACAACATATAGGATAAAGATTTATGGCGGTAGCACCCCTTTGAAAGAGGATTTTAGAAGTTGGTAAATTGGTAAGCTTTAATCATTTTTGCCAACATAGAGTCATGCTTATTAACAACATCCCAGGGTATTTTTGTAAGCATATCCAAATTAAAATAGTAAATATCTCTAAATCCCATACCTTGTTCCTAACCTAAATAACTAGAATCCCTAAATATCTATCATCCACTCTTAGTTCCCTAATGCATCAATGAGTGAGTATATATTACTTCTCCTATTCATTAACAAATTTACCAAAAACAACCCCCAAATTTTGAATAGTTAAATAATTAACCAGTAGCTAACTGCTAAGAGTCTAGGATAGATTTCAAGCATTGAATTTGGTTTCCTATTCGCCTTTAGAAATAAGATGGTATCATCCACAAATAGGAAATGTGACAACCCCAGATGTCTCCTACACATTTCCATTTTTTTTTTATAACATTCCCTTCTTAATTGCATCTTGCAAGAACGTAGTAAAGGCATTTGTGACAAGTAAAACCAAATAGGGAGATAGTAGACCCTTTTGCCTCAATCCTCTAGAAGGGGTAAACTATCTAGTCGCCATCCCATTAGATTATGTAGTCTCAATCCTCTATTTAATTGTGGTTACACATTGCACAATTAAATGAATGAATTTGTTATCAAAACTTATTTTTCCTTATGATAGCTTATAGAAACTACTAATTCTCCTTATCATAAGCTTTGGTTATGTCTAATTTCAAGGCCATACAAGTATGTTTGGGATTAATTTCTTCTTTAGGAAATGGAGATATTCATGGACAACAAGAATATTTTCCTAAATGTTTGGGTAAGATGAATGATTTTGTCTAAGTATGGTTTCAATTTATTAACAAAAACTTTAGCAATAATTTTATAACTAACATTGCATTAATTGATAGGCTCATATTGATTTAAAGAGGATAGGTTAGGTACCTTAGGAATTTGAACTATGTTAGTTCTATTGCAAGCCTTGAGCATATAGCCAGATTGGAAAAATTGCTTGACTACATCTATTACATTATCTTTAACCACTAGCCAAAACCTTTGGAAATAAATTGATAAAAAATAGTTGGTCCTAAGGATTCAATGTTTCATAAGCTGAACATGCTCTCTTCACTTCAATTTCAGTTCCTTAAGGAGATCATTATTTATCTCAAGAAAAATTGATATGTCAATTTAGTTAACGACCACCTCCATATTACTGATGGATTACCCTTAATATACTTTCTGAAAAAAAGATAAGATTTCTTATTCTATCTACTTAGGTCATTAATCCAACTTCCTTGCTTCATTTGCAGCCTAATAATCTGATGATGTTTTCTTCTTTGTACTATTGATGCATAAAAGAACCTTGTGCTCCTATCCCTTTCCTTAATTCACTTAATACAAGATCGCTACAACCAATGCTTATCCTTTTAACTCCATGCTTTGCTAAGCTCATCCTTTAACATCTTTAACTTTGCTCTATTGCCATTACTAAGATCATGTTAGAGGCAATCAATTTTAATTTGTAACTTTTGAATTTTTTCTCTAGAATTTCCCACCTATTCTCTATGCCATTTTGTAAGCACCCCTCTAGTGATACCCAATTTCTAATAGAGCTTGAACTGTTTAGATCCTATAATCATCATACTCCATGCTTTGTTTATGACCTTTAGGCAGCTTTGCTCTTTTAACCATTTAACTTCAAATTTAAATTCCCTCTTGTGTTTGATTTGGTTATGAACTAGACAAATAATGAGGGTTCTATTATATGAATCAATCGTTTGTCCATGTATGAGTTGAGCCGAGTAAAAAGGGATTCTCCATTAATAGTTCACAATTGCCCTATCAAACCTTTATAGTCTGAGATTCATACCTTCTCTCATGTTTCACCATGTAAACTCTAGCCCTTTAAAACTAATGTCTCCTATCTCACATCTATCCATCGACTCTAAAGGCATTTAGCTAGCTAGCAAGAACCTATTTACCTTTAGATTTTTCGTTGCTATTGGTAATAATATTAAAATCACCAATAACCATCCATGGTTTGTCTTCAGGATTAAGTACTTTTCCTCCTCTAAAACTGCCATTCTACTATAATGATCATATGTCGCATAAAAAGATAGTGCATAACCAACTCAAATTCCTCCTAAGATAGAGGCATGAATCCAGTTAAAAGAATGATCTAAGATTTTGATAGTAATATCTTTAGATCACTAGAGAGCAAGACCTCCCACTCCACCATTTTGTTTCAATCTGAAAAGAAAATTCAAAACCCATTTTCCTTCTAGTACTAGCAACATAACTTGGTCTATTTTTGGTATCACAAGAAAGAGAACGAATGGGCAATGAGCCAAGACCATGGTCTTAAGGGATTAAATTATCAAGGATCGCCCAAATCCCTAGCAATTCCATGTAATTTAACTCATGGCCCCTAGGTAGCTTTAGGCAAACCACTAACGCCTTTAGAAACATAATTCATATTACTACCCCGACCCTCTTATGCTTTATTTAAGCACTTCATTATCCAAGTTTTGTTGCTTTAGGTTATTTACAGTATCTTGGATCCTCACTAATTTTTTTACCAATAATGTGTTCAAGTTTTCTTCTTTTTGTAACTATAATTCTAGTTGTTTATGGACCATTTTTAGATCACAAGAAGAAAACCCCATCGAGCCACTTATAAAATCTCTTGTTTCTCGGTCATAAGTTCTTCTCATACCTCTAATATCTCTAATTGTCAACTGTTCCCCCACTAGCTATTCTAAAACACTGGACATGCCTAGGCCTTTAACATTGGTTCTACTCCATCTTTTAAATTGATGGGTTTTCTAAACTTTCACTCTAAAAAATTACATTTCTCTATCTTTCTCTCTTTGAAACCACTACAAAAATTAGCCTCATCCTCTTAGGCCTTAGCCCACATCTCTATTTTTAACTCTAAATTCTCTATGTCCTAGTTTGAAGAAGAAGAGTTTGGGCTTCCAAAGCCTAATTCTTTCCTACTTGGATTCTATTAGTTCATCACCATATCTTGCCTTGCAAATTGCCCTTTTTGTGCCCTCTGGTTTTCTCATTAAATTTGAGTAAACAACAATTTTCATTAGGAGCCATGTGACCATTCTCTTACCTTATAATAATGATCTGTCATCATCATATTTCATTTCTTAATAGAATATTTAAGTGTCCCACTTTCCTTTAGTGTTGTTGCCTTACCTAAACTTGCCTGAGTAGGCTCATGAATCACATTCACCATTCTTTTTGATTGGTTACTGCTCTTTATAACCATATTTTGTCCTTTATAACCATCATCTTGAGATTTTAATCCATTTGGGCTTCTATTTCTTCCTCTATTCTAATAGCTTCTCAATCTAATACTGCGTTTGAATTTGCCACTTGATAATATCTTTGAATGCTACTCTTCATCTTATTATGCATAAAACTTTAACATGTGAACAATCTTCCTTCAAAGGATACAAAATTTTAGTAGATGTTCATATTGAAAACTTGCCCAATCTTTATCCTTTAATCCAATAGGATGATGCTTTAAATCATTCCAAAAGCCCACTAGTAGTGGTTGATCTAAATCGACAATGACCATTATCCTCATATTGAAGAAAAATGAGGAGAGGGTTTGTTATCTTCCATATTTATGAACCTGAAAACAACCTTCCAATTAGTCTTGCATTCTGAATATTAATTTGGTCTAAAGTCAAATTAGGAACTGCAACCTAAAAGGACATTTTGAAAAATCTGAATGATCGATAAGTGTATCGCTCGACCAATCAACTAAAATTATCAATGAGTTTACTATAAACCATGAGACTCCCTTTGATACACTAATAGAGATCAAGGTACTAGCAAACTTTCCCACAATCAATTAAAAGGAATTGGTGGTATAATGATAAAAGCAAAGACTAAAAGAATGAAAGAAGCTTTGCAAGGGTCGATTATGAAATTGCAAGAGAAAAATAGAGGATATTCTTCAAGTCAAAATCAAGTCATTTATACCTTAAATTTCATGGAAGGTACCTCAAAAAGAAAGCTACACATAAAAGGAATCTTGTTTGAAGGCAGAAACATGAAGCACAACCATATTTTGAAGAGACAAATTTGGGCAAAAAGTTGGCACACGACCATGTGTATAGTCATGCATTAATGACGAGTAATAAAAATTTGGGTAGAAAGTTGGCACTCAATCATGCATCGAAAGAGAGTAACCAATAACAGGATCACACACTTACATGGCCATGCACACGGTCGTGCGTCTCGAGCGGCAATTCAAAATTCTTGTTTTTATTAACCATTTTTTAGTTCTCTTACTTCCTTTTTAGTAAGTGTCTTGTTTAAAATATATTTTTTACGGAGATATGACTTTGTTTAGGAATTTAAAACCTTTTCCGTGTAGGAAAACTCTCTTTGTAAATAAGTCATAGCCTTGTATTACGAAACAATTAATCTTTAATCAAAATTATTGAGTTTTGTCAAGTTTATGCTTTGCTTTCTTGTGTTCTTGGTAGAATACAAAATTAGAATTATCAAAGGAGTGATCAACCTTTGTGGCGTCTTCAAGATAAGGGTTCTAAAGACTTAGTGTCCTTAGGATTCTAATCTTTTGCATCACAACTTAATTTTTAAACTTTCTTAGGCAAAGTAACGATTCATAGAAAGAGTTTCCAGGGTGAGTCTCCTAGTGGGTTCTTTATCATACCCATTACTTATCCATAACATATTCAAACTGGAAAATAAATGTGTTCTAATTCCACTTATGGACTAAAAAATCACCTTTAAGGTTCCAAACTTTTTGTAGAACACCTTTCACCACTGGCTTGATAAGTTGTTGAAGGTCAATACCCTCTCTACCAAAATCCTCTCCAAGTCAAACATTTGCATATGTGGATTTGAGTGGAGTTACAACACTTTCTTATAGCATAATAAGTTTTTTATTCTCCTGTGATATCTTCCATCAAATTATTATTGAATTTACTGCTACCCTTCTCCACAATGAAAAGGAGTAGTAAATAGCTAACACTCACTAAATACAGCTCTACCATCAGTTAGAGAAACTAAAAAGCCAAAGAAAATTTGAAAAACCTAATAAATAAATAAGAGGGAGAAAGGGAGCCACTGATAGTTTAAATGTCCCAACCAGTGGTTTTCCATAAGCGTACTGCTGGAAGGAAAACTAGACTTTGGCTTACACTTCTAGTCTGGGAGACTTAGGAATAGGAATCTAATGTCTCAATATTATAGGAATCTAATTATTTAAATTTGGAAAAGTGTACATGTTTGGTCTTGGGTGCATTTGATATATATATATATATATATATATATATATATATATATATATATATATATATATATTCTTTTAGCATTGAAATGGCGTTTTAGTGAAGTGACTTGAATGCTACAATTTTTTTCTTTTTTTTTTCTTTAAATAAAAAACAGAATTTGTTCAAATATTTTTTCTTTTTTTCTTCAAATTATATATAGAAAATGAATAAAAATATTTGAGTGTTGGATGCAACAGTTTTTCTTTTTTTTTCTTTTTTTTTTTTCAAATAATTTGGATGCTACAGTTTTTTCTTTGTAAATAAATAAGAAACAAATTTTGTTCAAGTGTATACATAATTTAAACAAATTTTTATGTAAAATAAAAAAAATATGTATACATGGAATTTCTTGAATTTCTTCAAATTCTATACAAAAAATGAACAAATTTTGTATATAAAGTAAAAAAATTATGTATCTAAATAATAAGCTAAACACGATTTAATATAGTTACTGTGACCATAGCGGACGTGTTTGACTTATTAAAATTTTTTTGAACATGCTGAAAGTGAATGAAAATAATACAAAATTTGATTGAAATAAATATAAACATTGAATATAAAATGAATAAATTTTATATTCATAAAAAAAAGAAATGTCAAACGTCGCCCATGTGCGATAGCACTGTAGCTGTCGTACCTGACGACATCTATATGTGCCCTTTAAATTTTGTTAGTATGAAAGTCTCTTTCCTATGTTTTTTATAAAATAATTTTATACCAAAAATGCCCCTTATAAAATTAGAAACTACAACCTTAATATCTTCACTATCTACTTTGCCACTCCATGGTCATTGTCGCTAGTGCCGCTTTGCCATCTCCATATCCACCGTTGTCACTACTAATTTGCTAGTTCCATAGTTGTTGTTGTTGCTTAACAATCCTCTTCCGCCAAAGAACAAATCTCGCGCATCAACCGTTTATTCTTTCTAATCACCGCATTATGGCGTTCTTTATTTAATTATTAATTTGAATAATTTTTATTTTTAGGGTCTTTTATCTGTTTCTTATTGATTTTATTAGAAACAAAAAGAGTATATGTTTTAATCTTGAGAAAATGATTAACAAATAATACTTGATCTACAAGGATATATTTCTGCCTTTTATTCAAAGAAAACAAAAGGAAATTCCCTAGTTTACTTCTGTAGCAAGCAAACTTGAATTTATTATTATTATTATTATTTTTTTTTTCTATTTTGTTTACATGTTTGTATTTCTGTTACAATTATACATGTATTGTTACTTATTCCTTCACATAAGGTCTATTGGTCAAAAAAATCTAAACCTTTGCATATTTTGTTGATTATATCTAATTCTTTTAATTTTGACAAATTAGTCAATTTTGTAAAAGTTTTGGCAATTATAACTAATTTGAGATTTTGGTCAAAATTAGATGACATAATCCATGATATATCATCTATCAAAGATTGAATTTTAAACTTAACAGGACTTACTTTGAATTTTAAAAAAATGTGTTCAATGAATCCTTTTAAGTTTAAAATTTAATCTTATATGCATGATATGTCATGAATTATATATCATTTAATTTTGACCAAAATCTCAAATCGACCATAACTACCAAAATCTTTACAAAATTGGCTAAATTTGTCAAAATTAAATGTGTTGGATATAACTGTCACAACACGTAAAAGTTTGAATTTTTTTAACCAATAAACCTTCACATGATAGGCTAGGGAGAGAGGGCATGTGAAGCCTGCTAACTATTTGGACTTACATGAAAAGTTTCTTATTAGTGTTGCCATGAAAGGAGGTAATAAGTTTTGTTTGATGCATATACTGATAGTTCTTGTGTTTTATTTTTCAACTTATGCTAGTATTCATTTACTTGTGTATTTTTCCATATTGTTTTTTTTTTAGAAAATACTTTTCCATATCGTTAAATATAAGCATTTGTTAATGACTTGTTTACTATTATATAACTGAGGTAAGCCTGTATAGTTGAGCCCCATATCGTATTCTAATACTCTGGATGCTTAGCTGCTCTTCTTCTTCATTTGGAAGCCACATTGAATTGCCTTTTTGGACATTGAGAATTAAAGCCTGTAGCTTTTCTTTGTCACATCGATCTTTTTTTCCCTTTTTGATATTTGAGGGACGTTGGTGCACTCCTTGGCTCAACTATATGTTGGTATTATAAGTGGGGAGACTCCATTACTATTGTGAGAGTATATTTTTGAGTCATGTTATGAAAGCACAAAGCTGTAGATATTACCATGCACCATATTGACATTATTAGCCAAATTTCAATAATTACGTCTTTGATGTGTGGGAAAAGCTTATGTATTTTTTTTTTTTTTGCATCTTTTGCTAGATAATTTTTTTACTTCAAATGTTAATTTTATTGTCTTACAGTTAATCCTTATAGTTTGATTTGTGCTTATGCATACTTTTTCTTCTCATTGCTTATCAGCCCTCTTCAATTCTAAATAACTATTGTTTGGATCCTACCAGTATTAAAGAAGTGGAAGAAAGAAACCTTCTTTTTTGAATTAAGCAATATGCCAATGTCTACCACTACCATTAAGGTTTGTTATTTCTCTGTTTTGCTTGGTTCAACTATGCCAAGTGAGCTATTTCTAGGTTTAATATTTTGTTTCTATAGTAGCAACCAAAAAATGTTTTGTTGTGCATCGGTTTAACAGTATTTATGATTATATGTTATGTACCCTAACTTTTGAAACTTCCTGAAGAATTATAAAACCATCTAAAACTTCTTTATCAACTTATAGTCAAATAAAATTTTTTCTTTTATATTAAATCTAATTTTGAAATATGTTATCAAAAATCATTGTTTAATTTAATTGTTTAAATAAAAGTTATTAATCCCAACAATAAATGCTGAATTAGATGAACTTTCATTTAATGTTCAAGCGATGTTGATTCATTATGTAATTTTAGAATAATAAATGGAAATAACATGCAGAATTCTGATTCATTATGACAGTAGCATTATTAACGCTTTATGTTTTCACTACACATAATTCAATGTTTTATGACGTTTTATGACATATATATATATATATATATATATATATATATATAAAGTAATTTAATCATATATTTCAATTTTGTCTGTAATGAAAATTATGTAATACATATAAAATAAAATAAAGAATGAGTTAGGTTTTCCATTAAAAATTACAAATCTAAATAATAATTTTAATTTTAAGATATATTTAAATTTTAAAATAATTTAAATAAATAAATTTTATTAATAATTTTTTATTTAAAAATATTACGTTTATGAAATATAAATTTATTTCTTCAACATAGAGGTAATATTATGACAATCTTATTAATATTTGAATTCTTTTCTTATATATTGAAACATATCAAACTTAATAATAAGATTTTTGTTCCTATTCCATCGATAAACCGAGCTAAAATATAGGAATCATAAGGCATCTATTTTAGACATAAGATTTTCCATTCTAAATATAACTAAATATGATCTATCAGGTTTAATAGATTGCTAATATTTTTAAGAACACAGACCTAAAAAGCATATGGGCTTGGAGCTTTATAGGCATGCATACCGAATACAACATTCATTGCCTCCTCATCTAGTCTTGGAGCTTTGTAGGCACCCATACTGAATGCAACATCCATTACTTCCTCTTCTATAACTGGGGCACAAAGTATAGAGTTTATCTGTAGGGTGTGACAAGATGAGGAATACTCTAAAAAATTACTCTGGAACTTGATTCTTTAAAAGTTTCTAGCTCCTTCATAATCAAATCTTCATTTTCAATTCATGTCACTCTGATCTTTAATGTTAATGATTTGGTTGTGCTACCATTATTGAATAGCATTGGCATGAAAAAACCTTCAAATCAAAGCCAAATGCATCTCTACCAATTTGCATTGGTATGAATATGCTGATTTAATTCCTCAATAGAGGTTATGCTTTATGGTGATAAGTTGTACTGGCACTATCTAAAATTGGTCGTAACATCTAGAGATTCATGTTTCCAAGTTTCCTCAGTAATTTGCACTTTTTGGAAGTTGTCCATTTGGATTCAAATTTGAATCCTCTCTTAATTTTATTCGACTTCCTATTCAAATGAATGATTAGTGATATGTGATATGAACCTAGAAAAGATCTATAGATCACCTTAATTGTTGCATTGTTGAACCTTTCCACGACTCTGTCATTATGTTTATTGCTTCAAGTATATAGACTCCTTGCGAATTCCAAGTCCAATAGGGAGTATTCAAATAAAAAGGCATTAGAAGCTTAAGCTTGACTAGGGTGTAAGCATCATCAATCTTGTCAAATTTTATCAAGATTAGCTGCTACATGAGTAATTTGTATACGTGGTCATCAAATTATAGTATGAATTTTATGATGATTATATAATTAATTTTTTCATCATGAAAGTCATTAAACTAATATAAGTATTTAAGATCTATTTTGAGATGATTTTTCCAATAGGTAAAAGTTCAATTCACTCTAATTTTTTTTTTTTAAAAAAAAGTGCATATTATCTCATATTAATTTTTTTTATTAATTTAACCCCCTATACTCATATTTAAATAATCCAAAAATAATAAAAAATTATATTTTCAATTAATGAATTCATTAAAAATATAAAATGAATAAAAAACAAAAAATGTCATTTTTCCTCAATAACCCCTCTCTTCTCCAATTAATTATATTTTGATCTTCACTACTATCTCAAAATCCTTCTTGCTTGATCTTCTCATATTCAATTTTTACTTAACACTTGCATTTATTTTGGTCTCTCATTCTCTTTTAGAATTTTTTTAAAAAAATTACTCATTTTTATTGATTAAATACAAAGACAAAGAATGAGTAGTTTAATCAAGGATGATTGACTCTTTTATACCTTGATCATAAACTGGTAAGCAGCAGCTCTATTAATGTATTTCTATAACATACTACGTATATATGGTATAACATACTACATATATATGGTGATCATATTAAATTTGTATTTATATTTTAATTAATTAATTTCGATTTATATGTTATATACCATTGATAAGGGGCTTTTTTATTTTTGTATTGACCATGATTTAAATTTTTAGATAAACCCTTAGAAGGTTGTTTCTAACCTTACATATCAAATATAGAATATATGTTATAAATTTAATCTATATATATAGATAATTATTTTCATCTTGAAATTTTCTTTGATTTTGTTTCAATTTTTATGGCTAGTATTTAAAAAATTAAAATTTTAATTATACTAGATTGATATGGAAGAAGTATCTTTCAAATACGTGTGAACGTGACATAATAAAAAAAATATAATTTCATTAAAAAATAAAATAATAAATATTAGTTTAAAATTAATTGATATAAAGTTATTTTTTGAAAATAATTAAGCTATTTCAAAAACAAATTACTAAATCTTAAATTGAAAAACATAAGAGATTGAGTCCTAATATGGGAGATTTTTTGTTTAAAAAAAAAAGCTAAAGTATGCATTACTAATAAGCGTTTTTAATAAATTTATTGATTCAAAATATGAAATCTTTTACTATTTTTTTTTGTTTAAAGAGCACCTTAAATCTAATTATAGGGATTAAATTAATTAAAAAATTACTTTGAATTGGTGTGGCTAAGTTTAGGGGGCAATTTGGCTTTTATTTATAAAAAAACTCATCTAAAAATTGATGTAAAATGTTTATACTAGTTTAATACTTTTCATGATTCAAAAAATTAACAATATAACTATCATAAAATTCAGATATAATACCATGAGTGTAAATCATCCATTGCCACATTATCCAACTTTCCATAACTATGGCTTCCATTATGTTTATACCTCCAAGTATATGGACTTGCTTCAAATTCCAAGTCCAATAGAGAGAATTCAAATGAAAAGGCATTGAAAGCTGACTGGGGATGAAATCAAACCAACGGTATTAAACTCAATTTTGGCTTAGTACAATACTCAAATTTGACTCGATTCGACTTTACTCGATTATTTATTTAAATTTGTTGAAATTTCATCTTCAAACTTGAATAAACTTGATTGAACTTAAAATCTAAATTAATTTGATTTGACTCGATTATTTATATAACTCTATTAAAATATAAATATGATAAAATTATAAAAATATCAAAGGTTAATTAGACTTGTCAATCTCTCAAATTGAATGTTTTTATACTCAAATTCGATTAGACAAACTATTCGAATAGCTGAAGTTTAAATTTCTCTTAATTAATATTGAGTTAATCTTACTGCCTTTTAGACCATTCTTGAGTAGTTCGTAAGCTATCTTGATTCATTCACGTAAATGTTGATATTATTCAAGCAAACCCAAGGTTTTCCATCTCTCCATTGCAAGAACTTTACATTATACTAGTAAAATAGCCTGCGTGATGCTGCAGGTTACAATTATATAGACTTTTTCAGAATTCAATATTAAAAATTCTAATGATCATAAAAATTTTAAGAATGTTTTGTTCCTAAATTTTATGTCTACAATTATGAATTTCAATGATTTAATGATGATTATATATATTTTAATGTATTTAAAAAGATTATTAAATGCATATGTAAGTATTTTAAACAAAAATAATTTTATATTGATGACATTATTATTTTAATTATGAATTAAGTTTAAAAGTTATGTTTAATAAATATTATTTAGGAAATTAAATTTAAATAAACATCTAATGATATTTAATATTTTTCAAATGATTTTATGTAAAGAAACATATTTAATAATTTAAGGATTAAGGAAATTGATTATTTAAATATGAATTTTGTTGAGATTTAATGAATTTATAGAAACTAATTTGAGTTAATATGAGCAAATAATTTAATTTATTTTAATGTTAATTATATTATGTGAATTTATTATGTCAAGTAAAAATTTAATTAGATAATGTTAAGAATATTGATTTATTTTAGTTATTTAAGCTATTGGTTAAGTTAATTTAATTGAGAATATTATGTGAATTGATTTTGTTATAAAAAATTAAATTATTTATGTGGGAAGATTTTACTAAATTTTACGAAATTAAATTAAAGATGGTCTATTATTTAATTTAATTAAATTTAATGTTAGTGATTTATTATTTAACTTAAGTAAATTTAATATTAGTTTATTTAAATGAAGGTATTATATTTATGTTTAGGAGGATTAGTTAAATTGTATTTTATAAAAAAATTAATTATAAATGAAGAATTTAATTTTATGAATTTTAAATATTTGGTGATATATATATATATATATATTAATTGTGATAATTATCATTATTATTATTATTACTATTATTTTTAATTTTATTATTATTTAAAAAAGCAAAATAAAAGAAATGGAAAATAAACAATGAAAGAAAAAAAAAAAAGAGACAAGGTTGGTTGGTCTAAGACTAACGGACTAAGGCATTTTTTAGGGGTAAAAATCCTAAATGGTATCATAACTATGACCCTTGTTTCAATTTGGCGCCACTTGTCCTTAATATATTAATGGCACCAAAACACCATATTAGTATCTAAGGCCATGAATTTCAGGCCTTTTTCTAGCAATGCTGATACACATCAGCTGCCAACACCATCTTGAGAAGCCACCTCACTCAATCCTTGCCACTTGGTCACTATAATTAGCAAAACCAAATGGCAAAACTATGTCTCAAATTTCAGCCATGCATTCGTTCCATTTTTCTTTCCTTGCCTTTATTCTCTATCATTCAAACCTCATTTCCTTCTTCAGTGTCTTCACTAATTTTATTCACTAACTCCCCATTTTCTGTTGAGATCATACTATGAATGTCATTTGTTTGATCATATAATCCCATTTGATTGACTGTGTACAATGTCGATGGACTAGTAAGTGAGGAACGTTGAAGGGCGACTTATATATGGTAAGTTACATATCTTCATAATCTATGTTACGATGGTGAAATGGTAGTGAAAATGCCTCATTGAAGACACCCATCTTCATAATCTGTGTTAGTTTTGAAATGAATGCATGAAAGATGAGGATTTGTGTTAGTTTGGAGTATGCTTCTTATTTTGAGCATATTTTCAATATATAATGAGCAAAAGATGGATTGAATCAATGTTATTGCAATTTTGAATATATAATGAACAAATTTAGGGTATGTTGCTAATATTAAAGCATTGTGAACATGTAATGAACACATTTTTGGAGTTTATAACATGTTGAGATGCAT
This sequence comes from Omphalea diandra, assembly GCA_949677035.1. Classification (NCBI taxonomy): domain Eukaryota; kingdom Viridiplantae; phylum Streptophyta; class Magnoliopsida; order Malpighiales; family Euphorbiaceae; genus Omphalea; species Omphalea diandra. The sequence continues at coordinate 39,618 of CATIWR010194373.1, forward strand.
TTAATAGAGTCATTTAACAGCTAAGTAAGTTTTGAATAGGTGTTAATAGAGTAATTCATAGCTCAATAAAGGTCCTAAGTCAGTTTGGAGTAAGGATTAATGGAGTAATTGATAGAGTAAATGAGTTGTATTACTAAAAAATAAGGCTCATTTTGAAGCATCAAATCAGTAAAGTTGACAAATGAGGTTACATGATTTGCAAAATCATGCTGCAACTCATTGCATATAATAAAAGTTCATAGCTCATGTCATATGACAAAATACATAAGAACATACATGGTGTTATAAACATAAGACCATGCATGGAGTTGAAATTGCTTATGAGATGAAATTGCTTATGCTTTTGATTTGTTTATGTAAAAGATGCAAATTACTTTTCACTAAAATGGCATACATTAGACCAAAATTATAAGGCTACACATATTGGTTGGATAGATCTTTGCTCAATAAACATGATGTCGAAATTTGAAATTAACAGCATGGCAAGAGAATTTGGATTGAGGACTAAAGAGTTTATAATAATATAGAAAGGTCCAAATAAGGGAATAAGGTGTGGGTGCAAAAATTTGGAAACTGACACTGATGCATTTGAAATGGCATTGTTTGTTGATGATTCTAAGTTGATGCATGTATATGCTAGGAAAAGGAATGTGTCGCATTAAAAGTAAATGAGGAAGACTGGCATGGTGAATGAAGAGATTAAAATGCAACTTGATTTGGAAATGATGAATAAGGGATGTAGCCAGAATAAAAAGATTGATGATAACAAAAATGATGGTGATGAAGAAAGTGATTTTGTTGATTCAGACTACTCTTTAGAGGATGTTGTACTTGAGGATGATGATGAGATGTTTGAACTATTTGTTGATAAAGACATAGAAAAGAATGGGAATTTTGAATGTGATATAGGTACTGAGGTTGGTTTAGAATCAGAGGATGAGTAAGTTTACCCACCTTCTGATGAGTTAAGATCATGCTCCTCAAGTGATTACAATGATGGGGTTGTAAGGAAGAAAAAGTGGGACACATTTAATGAAGAGGCTGATATGAGGAATCCTAACTTCAAAATGGGCATGTTAGGACAAGACATCAAGTTTTCTTTGGGCCTAATACGAAATAGAAATGCAAAGCAAAATGCAGGCAGGAAGTTTGTGATTTCTACATCTGGACACACCTTTCTTGCTTGAAAAAAATTCAATCCAAATTAAGAATGTCAACTTCAATCACAATTGTTGAAAGGAGAATTATAATATGCATGTGAATGCCAAGTGGCTAGCTAAGCATTATCTTGAAAGGTTTAGACAGGATACGACTTGGGTAGTGAGTGGAATACAAACAACTATGAAAGAAGATTTTAAGGTGGATGTATCAAGACTAAAGGCATGAAAGGCAAGGGCTACTGTTGTGAAGTTAATTGAAGGTGATGAGAAACTCTAAATTTCAAGGTTGCATGACTATAAACTTGAAATTTTAAGGAGCAATCATGGGTCTACAATTATGTTTGCATTAGAGGAAGGGGTTTTCAAAAATATGTATATGTATTTGGTAGCTCTTTAACATTATAGGCCTTTAATATCAATTGATGGCACTTTTTTTAAAGGAATATTTAGTGGATAACTGTTAACAATCCTAGGAATAAATGCTAATGATTGTATATACCCTATTGTGTGGGATGTAGTTTAGATAGAAAACAAACATAATTAGATGTGGTATTTGGAATAAGTTTATAAGAACTAAGCTAATGAAGAGAATTTAGCAAAAAAGGGAAGCCATGAGGAGAGTTGGGAGTGTTTATTGTCCAAAGATACATAAAAACCTTGAGAAGTTAAAAAAGTGTAGTTGAACGTACACTACTTTATGTGGTATGATGGTGATAGATATCAGGTTGTTAGAGGTGGAGGTCAGTTTATTGTTGACAATAAAAATAGGACATGTACATGTAGGAGATAGGCTTGACTAGCATTTCATGTGGCCATACGGTGATATCCCATTTAATAATCATTAAAATTCTCTCTAAGTCTATCCATTATCATTAAAAGGCCTGATTTATATTTTTTTTTCACTAAGTCTCTTGTTCACCACATAGTAACTATTTACAACAAAATATATATGGATAAACAAACTAAAATACTAATTGACTGCATACTGGCCCAACCTCTATTACATTGCTAGATAACAACTTCAAAATGTATACTGGATGCAATCTTTAGTTTACTCTTCCTGAAAGAAAATTTAATGCAAAAGAGTAAGTTTGTATACTTAATAAGTAAATGCATAATGATACTTCAATCTCAAATAACATAACAAACATTTAAATATTAATAACTCATCATCATATCCATACATGAAATAAAGTGTTTTTACTCTTAAATGCCATATACGCTATCAAATGTTATTGCCACATAGGCTGTTACCACATAGGCTACAGATCTCATTGCCACACAGGCTGTCGAATGTTATCGCCACCTTGAATCCAATTATTATTATTTTTTATTTATTTGTCGGCCCTAACTTATTGCAGGAAGGCAGCAAACCACTAATTTTTGGTATTCAAATGTTTTGCTCATTATGCAATGTTGTTACAGACAAGGTACATGCATGTTGTTAGCAATAACTCCATCAGGGCAAACCCCTCATAAATGAGGACAACAACAGTTTTAGTTAGCACTCACTTGTTGAAATCAATACAGACACTCACCTAATCATCTACATTTATAAGTAGCTCAATAATTAATTGATGAAACTAATGTCAGATCCATATTCCTGAACAAGAACTCTATTTTCCAAAAGCAATAAACATTAATCAGTTGGAAGAAGGTTTACTGAAAAGGCATTTAAACTTGTGGATGTTCCCATTCAATCTCAAGTCCCAACAAAAAGTTAACTTCTCAAAAATACAAATATAACATAGATTCATAGTTAGAAAATAATCTATATTTCATCCTTGAACAATAAAATTAATCTGTCAGGACATTACATATTAGATTGACTTAACCAAACAAGAGCATTTAACCAAACAATTTAGCCACTTACAATGAGTTAAGTGCTTCTATAAGTATCCCATCATAAAAAAAAAAAAAACCATTATGTTTGATATGGGAATTGAGAATCCTACTGATATAACTATCAGCTTAAACCAAAATTGCAAGTATTAACACAACATATGCAAATTACAATTAGCCACTTGATAACCAATAGCATGCAAAAGTTAACGTAAAACTTTACATGTAAAAAATACCACAGGAAGAAGTCATTTTTTTTTTAGAATCTCGAATCAAAAATTATGTCACCTACCTGTTTGACATTGCTTTTGTAAATTTATTAACCAAACCATTCAACTGCATGTGTTTTATACTTTTTTGACATTTTGTGCGTATGCAATCTGAAGAAATCTTATAGGAAGTGGTGAAAAGATCATTTGTCCTTTATTGTCTATTATGAAACCTTTATAATTAACTCGATTCTCTCACTCTCTCGTCACTAAGCAAACTACTCTTTTGAAACCATTGTCAACTTAGTTTTTCTTCATCATTCCTCCATATTCTTTCCTCTCTATCTCGCCTTCGACACTCCTAGAAATGGTGAACAAGCACCTTGACCTGGACCTTGAAACCAATGAGGAAGGGTTGGACCTAACCCTTTGTCTTGGACATAACAAAGGGAAAAAAGTCATAGAAGAGACATCTCAGCCGGAGAAGAAATGAAAGTTTGTAAAAGAAAAAGAGGATGGAAGTACGGGAAGGTCGACATAAGACAAGCTTGCTCTATTAGAGCAAAAGATTGAAGAAATTAAAAAGGAAATAAAGCTTCACTCTAACGTTCTTGCTGCCAGAATAGATTTTTTATCTATGCTTCTCAAGTTCTTTACTATCAACAAATGAGAAGTGTAGAATGTTTGAAACAAATACATTCTACTTTGCAGTAAATCTCTCAGTCCTTCCAAAGAGCTACTCCTGAATCCTGCATCTTCTCTTTCTTAACACCTCCATCACCATCCATCTCAAAAAGGCCACCACTTCATTAGATGTTGCTTTCTTTTTCTGTGTGCGTGCCTTTATTTTGTAAAATTTTTATATAAATGTCACTTTTTATTTTCCCCCATTGCATTTTCTTGATTGAATGAACCTCTAGAAACATATTCTAAAATTGGTAGTAAAAGTAGGCTAAAAATTTTAAGTATTTTAAGCTTCAGAAGGCTAACGATCGACCTCCTTAGTGTTAGCAGTCAACCAGATACAATCTGAATACAAAGATCTCAATCCTGTAGCTACAAATGTCTACTAAGATTTGTTTCACTAAATAGTTCTAAAGTTGGTCTTAAACCACTAGATCATTTGCATGACGAGCGCACAACATTCTACCATCTTTGAAGGAGAGTGTGTTAAATAGAACATTTATTCAACCATGTTGGCTTTATAATTTATATATTAAATTTTGTAGATCTATCTTTTTCTTTGAGATAAATTGTTTCCTCTAGTTTTTCCTCCTACAATAACATCAATCATGCCTGCATTTTCTTTATTATTGGGTTTTTTTATGACATTTTTTTGTTGATGTTCATGTCTTATTTCATTATTGACTGGTGTAACAAAACTTATCTTTTCTTCATCCAAGATACACATTTTGATATGATGATACCTTATCGAGGCATTAATGAAACTATATAGCTCATATCTAGCAGTAGAGTCCACCAGCTGGTCTATTTTATGCAGCAGGTAACTGCCTTTAAGCAGGCTTTATCGAGATATGTGAAATCCACACACATCCTCCATTTGTCATTTATTTTTTTTTTCTAAGACTATATTAGCCATTCAGTTTGAGTATTGGACTACTCAAATAAAGTTGATGGAACAACTTTCACACTTCTTTAATAATGTCTTTCTAATGCTCAGGTACATGATTTTTTTTTTCTATTTCACAAATTTGCCTAATTATTGAGGTTTAAATTTTGGGCTATAGTAAACAAATCAATGCTTGTGATATCTAGGGTAGCTCAATCAATATGCTAACTGCTAAATCATACAAAGTTTTCAATCAAGATCTTAACAAGTTATGCCTAGTTTAAATGCCCTTAACTGGTCTCAGATGGATAAAGGTGAATGTTCTAGGAGCTATTGAATTGAATATGTAGTTAGGAGATTCAAACATCACCAAAAAGTTTAAAGCTATATAAATGGTGGTAGACATTTTGTTCGTTGACAATGTAATTATTGAGAGGCTGATCTTGTATGATACAACTACTTACACATCCTTTCAACTTAATTATGAAGATTCTTATTGAAAAAGGTGTTGTTATGGTTAGAGAAATTAAAAAGTAGTGAGAAAAACTTACATAAATATCCTTAAGGAAGTAACTCATACTATCATCATGGAGCCAGTTATGTCTCCCAAGACCATTCCTCTAATGCCATCAAATTAGCAAAAGATCTAAAGCCTTTACCAATCATCAAAGGGTGCATACTACAAATTGAGATGAAAATTGTAACATGGTCAACATACTCATATGCATGAACAGACTCATCCCTAACCTCTGGGCCAGTATGAACTCTATCAGGTGCATCCATACTCCTCTATGCCAATGCATGTAGGATTAACACAATGCAGATATCATATATATATATATCACATTCATATTACACATGTCAACAGAATCATTTACCCGCTCTGATACCACTAAATGTGACATCCCATTTAATAATCATTAAAATTCTCTTAAGTCTATCCATTGTCATTAAAAGACCTTATTAATTTTTTTTTTTACTATGTCTCTTGTTCACCACATAATAACTATTTACAACAAAACATACATGAATAAACAAACTAAAATACTAATTGACTGCATATTGGTCCAATGTCTATTACACTACTAGACAACAACTTCAAAATATATACTAGATGCAATCTTTAGTCTACTCTTCCTGAAAGAAAATTTAATGCAAAAGAGTAAGTTTGCATACTCAGTAAGTAAATGCATAACGATACTTCAATCTCAAATAATATAACAAACATTTAAATATTAATAACTCATCATCATATCCGTGCACGAAATAAAGAGTTTTTACTCTTAAATGCCACATAGGCTATCAAATGTTATTGCCACACAGGCTGTTGCCGCATAGGCTATAGATCTCATTGTTGCACAGGCTATTGAATGTTACTACCATGCAAGCTATCCAATGTTATCGCCACACAGGCTATCAAATGTTATTGCCACACAAGCTGTTGCCGCATAGGCTATAGATCTCATTGCCACACAGGCTATTGAATGTTACTACCACGCAAGCTATCTAATGTTATCGCCACACAGACTATCAAATGTTATCGCCACACATACTATCAAATATTATCGCTACATAGGCTATCAAATTTTATCACCACACAGGCTAACAAATCTTATCGCCACACAGGCTATCAAATATTATCGCCACACAAGCTATCAAATGTTATCGCCATACAGGCTATCAGATGTTATCGCCACACAGGCTATCAGATGTTATGGCCACACAGGCTATCAAATATTATCGCCACACAGGCTATCAAATGTTATCGCTACACAGGCTATCAAATATTATCAACATCTCATGAAAATAAATAAATCAAGAGTATAACAATCTTTCATCTATGTATTCCACAATATCATCACATTAAACAACATTTCATTTCATTGAGTACAAGCTCATAGTATTTAACCAATCATACATATAATACCATTAGCTATTTACTTACCTCCTCTTTCAAGCTTATTTAGCTGTGGATGGTCCCGACTTATTCCCACTATTATCCTCAATGCCTCGAGGACCTATTTCAATACACCAAATCAATTCATGATGATAAAGTAAGATTTTCATCTTGTTATGCAACTATGACATGATTCATGCAAGTGGACCTAGTATTTATACATATTTTCCTTATGGCAGCCTGAATTTGCTATACTCTCACAACAATAACTCCAGATATACTCATCCAAATTACTTGATTCTTTTTTTCAAATAAAC
>CATIWR010194377.1:0-53777 GCA_949677035.1 Omphalea diandra
GGACCTTTTCAATCTGCAGATTGGATTCTTGTATGCTGCACACTATAGCACCAAATTTGTCAAGTAGAAGAGTTTTAAGGATTTTAGTGTTTACCTCATAAATGGTAAGAGCTCTTCCGAACTTCTTTATGATAGAGACAATGGACAAGAGTCTGTTGGTCATTTATGTGATGGTCTCATTGTCCTTCATCATGAAGAGTTCTCATTCAGTGACATACATCTCCAAATGGCTTTACTTGATAAGAGTAATGCCTTCATGATAATTCTCCAAGGTCTTCCAAATTGTATATACGGTTTGATAATGTTGTACTCTCTCAATCTCTTCTCTAGAGAGTGAGCTTAGAAGAATGGTCATTGCTCTTTTGTTCTTGCCATTTGATTTTCGATGTGTTTCAACCCATTCGTCCCTTGGCATTAATTCTTCATTACCATCCACAACCCTGGTGGGTGGCTTCCATTCCTTAATGACCACATCCCAAAGGTCCACCACATCTATGTCAAGATAGATCTTCATCCTATACTTCCAATGAGTATAGTTGGTTCCATCAAAGTGTGGCCTTAGGTGTGAGTGGATTGCTTCTTGTGCCATGATCTTGTTTCACCTAATGAAGGTTTGATATGTGAAAACCTTGCTCTGATACCACTTGTTGTCCCTTGGCACCAAGAAGGGGGGGTTGAATTGGTGTATAAAAAATTTCAAGAACAAAAAAGAGGGGAAGAAAAATGAGTAGAATGGAGATAGCCAATTTATAGTGGTTCAGGTATAATCGACCCTACGTCCACTCCCTAATTAACCAATTGGATATTTCACTATCTCAAGGTGTTTTCAAGCTCACACCCAACTTGTACAACTTGTGTTTTGATGGCTCACACACAACCTTACAACAATGTATTTTTAGTAACACACAACCTTACAACAATGTGTTTTTAGGCTAACACACAACCTCATTCAAGTATTTCACTAGACTCACACTTAAACCTATATTGGAGTGTTTTTGCAGGATCACATTACAACCTTACAACTTGGTGTTTAATGCTTACACCTAACACTTACAATTTCATAAAGAAAATTGAAGAAAATGAGTAGTAAAGATTGAGAGCTTTAATCACTTGTAATAAATTTCTTAGCAACCTTATTCATGGCTGTTTGGTGATATATTTATGCCCAAAATTCATCAAAGAGACGTTACAAATAATAGCTCACCAAATCCTTGAGACATGCTAGGCAGATTCTTCATTAATTGCTTGTCAGGATGAGATCGCGGTCGCTATTGAGTCCTTCACTGCCGCGATTTCCACATTTCCTTATGGAAGCCAAAAGTTACAGCAGAAAATCCGTTTGTGTCTAACGGCTAGTCCATGTGTCAGCTTCTCATTGGTTCTTTAGGAAAAAATAGTTGTTGTGTTTCTTCAGCCAATAAAAATAGTAGTCACGACTTCACTTGTACAGACTGCGACTGTGACCACGAAACAGCCTGCCAAATCTTGCAATTTTTACTGTCAAAATTTGTGGTCACTACCAACATGTAGCATTCGTAATTTTTGTCTTCTAAAAACTTCCTTGGACACTTGTCAAACTCTAATTGTGAACTTGATTCTGATTTGGGAGTTTTTGAAAGTCGCGATCGCGATTCCGATGTGATACAGACCGCGAATTCCACTGTCACAATTGGGCTCCTTTTTTTTCATGGGTCGCGGTCGAGAATGACTCCACGATTTCGCCTGCCTGTTTTTCAGCATGTTTTAACATGAGTCGTGATCGCGAATCCTAGATTGCGATCGCGATTTACATGTTTCTTTGGAGTTTCACAACTCCTTCCATCTCATCTTGAGAGATTTATCTATTTCTGCAAAATCAATAATTATTTAAAATATTAGTAATGATCAACCTCCTTTGTCAATATCAAAAGGGGTTCTAGACTTAGGATTAACTATCCTAGTCCAATATGTATCTAGATAACTAAAGCCTTATGAATTATCCTACCTAGTAAATGACCTAGAACTTGTTATCATTGTGTTTGCTTTGAAAATATGCAGACATTACTTGAATGGAGAAACTTTTCAGATATTTGCAGATCACTAGAGCTTGAATTATTTATTAAGCCAAAAAGAATTAAACATGAGATAGAGACAGTGGTTAGAATTGCTAAAAGATTATGATTGCTGGTACGGTCTGAGGCCAACACCTATAGATCGAGTAGCAAATGCACCTATCGAGTATAGTATAGTGTAGGAGTATTGAGTGTCAATCCCGCAAGGACTAAAAGTGCTAGTATTAGCTCATTCTCTATTATTTAACCAGCAAATTTAAGTGAATTAATTAACCAATTAATAACTAAAATAAATTAATTCAACAAACTAGAATAATGAAAATATGAACTAGAGAATGGGAAAAAGGTGACCAGTATGACAAATGACACTCAAGTATTGAATCCTCTTAAGACATGTGAAGAAATTAATTTTCCAATAATACAATCTAATTCAATGTTTATGAAATCGTGGAAATCTCTTTAGTATGTTAAAGTCCTTCTCAAGATCATTAACATCTAATTCTAGGTTAATTAATTGAAATCTCTTCCTGATTAAAACCCCTCAAATTGCATTATAGTTTTTTGAATTTCACTATTAGGTTTGACCTTAATTCGGAAGATTTATGTTATCCTATCTCTAGGGGTACATGCAACTCCTTTCAATTGTGCTAAATCTATTCAATAACTTGATTTCTCAATCTAAGTTTAAAGAATTATAAGGCAAGAATCAATATTGATTGATTTCGCAATCAATATTCAAGGAAATGAAGAACATACACAATTGAATTCCATAAAATAATGAAAAGATTGAATTATCTAAAAAGTACAATTCAAAACTCATCTTAGGGTTCATCATACCCAAGTGCCTAACTAATTTAGTTTATAATTGAATTAGTAACTAACATCAAAATAAAAAGAAAATAAAATAGAAAAGTTTTCATGATAAAACCTCTGTATTCTTTAATTCTCTTCAAGTTTGATGGATGATCAATAATTCTCTTCTTGTGGACAACTTCTTCTCCAGAAAAATAAAAAATAAAACAAAAAACTTCTCTCTAGAAAAATAAAATAAACAAAAACTCTCTTAAGAAAATATTATATCTCAAAACAAAAACTTCCTCCTCTATTTATCATCTCTTATTTCCCTTCAAAATAGGAATAATTAGGAATCCTTCACCAATTAGGAAAAAGAAACTAATGATAAACTCTCATATTTTGAATAAGACCCAGTGAAACATAAACTATTCCTCTTTTGCATGGGCTCTTCCTAATTTGAATGAAAATTGAACTCAATTTCTATCTGAGAAATATCAGAACCGGTCCCTAATTGCTAAATTTCTATTTTGGCTCATAAACTTTAGAAACTGCATAATTCCACCCAAAAAACTCTTATAATTCGTCAATAAGCTCCAATTTCTAGGATTTCCGATAAAATTACAAAATACAAGCCAAAAGTGAGACATTATCTGATTTTTTTTTCAAATTAGACTTAATTAATAATAAAACTAGCTCTAAAAATACTTAAAAATAAAGAACTATCAAATTCCCTCATACTTAACATTTTTCTTGTTCCCAAACAAAAATACTAAGCTAATGGAAAAAGAAACGAACAAAAGGCTCAAAACAAAACAAGAAAAATACTAAGCACAAAACACATAAAAACTAACACAATTGACTCATAAACACATTTTATCCCCTCATTGACATTGTAACAAACTGAATTAACTAACCTATGTGAAAAATTCATAAATTCTCAAACTTGCAAAAATTTTGCTCTAGCATACTTATTTAATCATAACTACCCCTAAATCAAATGCATCAAAGATTATCCATTCACAAATCCAAAAAAAGAAAAACAAATTCATACAACGTACCCCTCATTTCAAGTGTTTAAAGGTTAGTGTATGCTCTCATCGTCCAACAAATAACCTAAAAGTCTACCATAAGCTTGAGAATAAATCACATCTCTACCACTTTAATTTGAATACAAGCATAAATCAAAAGGTCTTTCTTTTGGTTGTAATGAGGTCTTAGTAGAGGGTTGGAGTTTTTGAACTAATGGACTACAAAATAATTGATCATGCTTACTAAATACTTTTTCAAATGAAACTCACATGATCTTTCAATAAAGAATAAATCTCACACCAAAACATAATCTCACTCTCATGAACCTTAAAAACAATAGAAATTCTAAGCCCTTACTTGATATCTTTTACAAAATAGAATTGGATTGCATTGATAAAGAAATACATCTTCTTCTTCCTCTTTTATTTCTTTGAACTTTTTTTCTCTTCTTCTTTTCTTTTTTTTTTTTTTTTTTTTGAGAGGAAGAAAGAAGAGTTATTATAAAATTACATAAAGTAACAATTCAAAAATCAAATAATTAATCAAATAACACTCTCTCATTTTCACCCCAAAGAATAAAACACCAACCCCATACTGAAGACTTCGCATTAATTTCATGAAACAACCCCTTGTAATTGTAGAAACCAAATCTGATCCCAAAGCAAACATTATCAATTATATTAAGGGACTAGGCTTCATTGGCTAGCTAAACATGGGATTATAATAAAAAAAATAGGGTTCTTAAAGGCTCAATAGGGCTCACTAAATGGATAAAAGGGTGGATAAAGAAAGAAAAAAGAATAAGTGGTTAATCCTAAATTGCCTTAATCATTTTTATGCTTGTATTCGATAATGTGGTCTCAAAAAGATAACAAATCAAGATCTAGAGATTCTAACACTATTTGAGAACTCACTCAATAAGGAATTGACAAAATTAAGCACATTACAAGGAAAAAAGGCTCAAACTTTTCTTTATAGTATAAAAAAAATGAATTTTAATTTTTTTAAAGAATTTATACACTTTCAAATCTTGAGATTTTATTTAAAGATGGTGATAATTAAATATCTATGGTAGAAAACAAGATTTGCAAATTAACAAGATTTGACCAAGTTAAGATGAAAATGAGGGAACTACTAAGGAAATAATGAGTTATTCACATAATAAAGCAAATAAAACATCAAATTCTTTTAAAAAAATTTTATATATATGAAGAAAGTAAAATAAAAATAAAATAGGAACAAATAAAAATAAAATTATCAAATAATACAAACCTTTGCCCACACTTAAGACACATTGTCCTCAAAGTAGAGAAGAAGTTTTCAATATGACAAAACAAACAAATAACACACTAAAAAAACAAAGGAATTTGAAAACTTTCCTGGAATCTCAAGGGGCAGGTGGTGGAGACAGTGGGTAGTAAGTCAGGAATGGAGGAGTCTGGATTTGAGGAGTGTACAAAATAGGAGAATTGTATTTTATTTATTATATATATATATATATATGAAGAAAGTAAAAAAAATATAAATAAAATTATCAAATAATACAAAAAAAAAAATTTTGTACAAGACAACATATGCAGTCCTAACCGCACACATGTGCGGCTTGGACCGCACATATGTTGAGCACAAACTCTGCACAACTTGTTGGACTTTTTTCTTAAAAGAAAACATTCATTTCCTAATAGCCCATGTACGATGCGCATAAGGGCGATCCCAAACTGCATAAGATTTGATTTTTTTTTTTTAATTCCTACAAAACAAAAACACCCAAACAAATAAATAAATAAATAATCACATCAATTAAAACTCCTGCACAAATTAAATTTTTATAATATATATATTTATTATTATTATTATTTAGTCCTTTGTGCACATCAACACACATGTGTGCGTTAGTTGTCGCACAAGCACATGTCAAAAGAACCCATATGCAGTCCTAATCGCACATATGTGTGGCTTGGACCACACATGTACTGGCACAAATAGGATTTTAAGAATCCCTTGTGAGGTGCCATGCATATGTGTGCGACAATAACCGCGCATCTTCTATTGTGTTTTCTCTTTTTTTTTTCTTCCTTTTTAGAAATTCTCCTTCTCCTATTTATACTCTTCTTACTCTCTCTCATTATTAGTTCATTGGCCTCTAGATAGGATGCTTGCTCACTTCTCACACCTTCCTCTTTGCTTGTCTCCTCACCTTGAACAAGACAATGTTCTAACGTATCTTGAGAAATAATTGTATGCATACAATTAGAAATAGTACAATCCATAGAATCAATGAAATAACAAGTGTAATATTGATCAAGTGAGTGTTTAAAAGCATCAAAAATTTTAAAGGTCACTTCTTCATCTCCAACCCTTGAAGTTGTTTTACCTACACTAACATCAATTAAAGCTCTACCTATAGCCAAAAATGGTCGACCCAGAATTAATGGAACCTCAACATCAACATCCATATCAAGTATGAGAAAATTAGCAAGAAAAATGAATTTGTCTACCTTCACCAACACATGCTAAATGATGCCTCTAGGGTATTTAATTGACTTATCAACTAATTGAATGCTCATTTTAGTCGTTTTACGCTCCCCTAATCTTAACTTAGCAAATAATTTATAAGGCATTAGGTTTATGCTTACCCCTAAATCAGTTAAAGCCCTATCAATTATCAAATCACCAATAAGACAGGGGATAGTAAAACTCCTTGAATCCTTGAGCTTTTGAGGTAGCTTGTTTTGCAAGATAGTCGAACATTCCTCACTAAGGATCACTGTAGATAACTCCTTAAGTCTCTTCTTATTAGCTAGGAATTCTTTCAGAAATTTTGCATACTTAGGCATTTGCGAAAGAGTTTCAACAAATGGTAAGTTAATGTGGAGTTGCTTAAAAAGTTCAAGAAACTTACCATAATGTTTATCTAAGAGATCTTTCTTAAGTCTCGCAGGATATGAAATAATAGGTTTGAATTCCTTAACCGGCTTAGGACGTGCATTACCTTAGTCTTGGGTCTCCGCTACACTTTTCTCCTCGACTTAAGCTTTAGGTCCAACTTGTGATTCTTTTTCGCTCCTAAGGGTGATCGCCTTCACATGTTCCTTAGGATTTGTCTCTGTATTACTAGGCAAACTACCTTGTGGCCTTTCTGAAATCATTTTAGCAAGCTGTCTAATTTGATTCTCTAAATTGTAGATGGAAGCTCCTTGATTTCTCAACATTGTTTCATGATTCTTCAAACTAGCATCTTGAGCTTGGAGTCAAACATCAGAACCTTGGATGAATTTGGTCATTAGCTCTTCCTAATTTAATTTCTTCTCTTAGGGTGGCTGTTGTTGTTGTTGGTAACCTGGTGGAGGATTATTCCTTTGCTACCCTTGGTTCCCCCATGAGAAATTTGGGTGGTTTCTCTATCCTAGATTATAGGTGTTACTATAGGGGTTATTTTGTGATCTTAGAACATTCCCTATATATTCACTTGCTCTTGTTGCATTCCAAACATATTAGGACAATCTTGGCTTTTATGTCCTATTCCATACAAGTCACATTGCAACATTAACCCATTTGTGGTGCTAAAAGCAATCCATTAATCTTTTTATTTAAAGCTTCAACTTGACTTGCCAAAGTAGTGACTGAATCAAGATTATACATACCAGCAGGTTTGTTACTCCTTCAATTTGTTTGCCTTCTTATATTCATGCATTTCCATCTCCAATCAATGCTTAAGCTCCATTTGGTGTCTTATTATTGAGAGAACCTCCTACCATTGCATATATCATTTGATGAGTCATTTGATTCAATCCACAATAGAATGTCTGAATCTGAACCCAAGTGTCCAACCCATGTTGTGGACACTTCTTCAATAAATTCTTGAATCATTCCAATGTCTCATAGAGTGTTTTAGAATCAGATTGAATGAATAATGAGATATCATTCCTTAATCTTACCGATTTCACAGGTGGAAAATACTTCAACAAAAACTTCTATGTCATTTAGTTCCATGTAGTAATAGAACCTTTAGGAAGTGAGTTCAACCACCATTTAGCCTTTCCCCTTAATGAAAATGGGAATAACCTTAAATGAATGACATCATCCGTAGCTCCATTGATCTTGAAAGTGTCGCATATTTTCAAGAAATTAGCTAGATGGGAATTTAGATCCTCATCTGGCAAACCATCAAACTGTATTAACTACTGCACCATTTGAATGATATTTGGCTTGATTTTAAAATTATTGGCTGCAACAGTGGGTTTCACTATGCTTGTTCCAACATCTATCACAGTGGGTTTGGCGTAGTCAAATATAGTCACTTGATGATCTGCTATGATTACTATCTCTTGATTATGCTTAATCTTCTATTGACACTGTCTTAAATTCTGATGGAAAGTTCTCTCTATTTTAGAATCTTCAAGTTCTAGCTCAGATGTGTTGCTTCGAGTCATACACTGCTAAAGTCCCTGAAAAGAATAGAAACCACAACAAAACTAAAACCTGAAGGTTAAAATGGGATGGAAAAAATCACAAAAAAGAAAAATTGGCTAAATTAATAGATATAAAGTGTTTCGAATATTTTAGTCCCCAGCAACGACATTAAAAACTTGATAGGGTCTGAGGTCAACACCTATAGATTGAGTAGGCAAGTGCACCTATCAAGTATAGTATAGCGTAAGAGTATCGAGTGTCGATCTCTCAAGAACTAAAAGTACTAGTATTAGCTCTTTCTCTATTATTTAACCTATAAATTTAAGTGAATTATTAACTAATTAATAACTAAAATAAATTAATTCGACAAACTAGAATAATGAAAATATGAACTAGAAAGTGGGAAAAAGGTGACCAGTATGACAAATGATAATCAAGTATTGGATCCCCCTAAGACTTGTGAAGAAATTAATTTTTTAGCAATACAATCTAATTCAATATTTATGGAACCGTGGAAATCCCTTTAGTATGTTAAAGTCCTTCTCAATATCATTAACATCTAATTCTAGGTTGATTAATTGGAATCTCTTCCTACTTAAAACCCCTAAAATTGCATTATAGTTCTTTAAATTTCACTATTAGGTTTGACCCTAATTCAGAAGACTTATGTTATCCTATCTCTAGGGGTACATGCAACTTCATTCAATTATATGCTAAATCTATTCAATAACTTGATTTATCAATCTAAGTTTAAAGAATTATAAGGCAAAAATCAATATTCCGGATATATCAATTCAAGGAAATAAAGAACAAACACAATTGAATTCCATAAAATAATGACAAGATTGTATTATCTAAAAAATCACAATTCAAAACTTATCTTAGAGTTCATCATACCCAAGTGTCTAACTAATTTAATTCATAATTGAATTACTAACCAGCATCAAAATAAAAAAAAATAAAATAGAAAAGTTTTCATGATAAAACCCTTGTATTTTTCAATTCTTTTCAAACTTGATGGATGAACAATAATTCTCTTCTTGTGGACAACTTCTTCTCCATAAAAATAAAATATAAAATAAAAGACTTCTCTATAAAAAAATAAAATAAACAAAAACTCTCTCCAGAAAATATTGTATCCCAAAACAAAAACTTTCTCCCCTATTTATAATATCTTATTCTCCTTCAAAATAGGAATAATTAGGACTCCTTTACTAATTAGGAAAAATAAACTAATGATAAACTTTCTTATTTTGAATAGGACCTGATGAAACATGAACTCTTCCTCTTTTGCACGGGCTCTTCCTAATTTGAATGAAAATTGCACTCAAATTCTATTTGAAAAATATCATAATCGGTCCTTGATTGGCAAATTTTTATTTTGGTCCCTGAACTTCAGAAATTGCATAATTGCACCTAGAAAACTCTTATAATTCATCAATAAGCTCCAATTTTCAGGATTTTCTATAAAATTACAAAATACAAGCCAAAAGTGAGACATTATCTAGTATTTGTTTCAAACTAGACTCAATTAATAATAAAACTAGCCCTAAAAATATTTAAAAATAAAGAACTATCAATTGTACCATTGAGTATCACCTAATGAAGGCAAGTGTGATAGCAGATGCTTTGAGTATGAAATCAAGAAGTAATATAGCTCATTTATAGGTATTTTCATTATCTTATTTAGTTTAATTATGAGTTATGAATATGGAACTAAACATGCAAAAAAAAAAAAGGGTATTGATTGCTACTTTTCAATTAAATTAAAAAAGTACAGGGCAAGGATCCGAAGTTACAAAAAATTATTGAAAAGGTAAAACCGAAAGACATACTAACTTTGATATTCAAAATGATGCCATGATGTTAGGATCTCATATTTGTGTGCTTAATGTTGATAACTTAGAAAGAGAAATCCTAGAAGAAGCACATAATGTGTCATATGTCATGCATTTAGGAATGATGAAAATGTATAATACCTTGCGATCTCATTTTTAGTGGCCCAAAATGAAGAAAGATGTAGAAACCTATATTTCAAAATGTTTGACTTGTCAACAAAACAAAACATCAAGCATCAGTTAGAAAATTGAAACCATTGACAATTCTAGTATGGAAATGGGAGAGAATAACAATGGACTTTGTATATGGGCTATTGAGAACTTTAAAGAAGAATGATACTATATGGGTGATCATTGATTGGCTAACTAATTCATCTCACTTTTTGCCTATTCAATAGGGGTAGTTCACTTGAAAACTTGGCTAAGAAATATATGGATGAAATTGTCAGATTACATGATGTTACAGTGTCCATTGTATTAGATAGAGATCTATGATTTACATCTCGATTTTGGGCCAATTTGCAATAGCCTTTGGGTACCAAGTTGAGTTTCAATATTGTTTTTTATCCTTAGACAGATGGGCAATCATAAAAGACAATTTAGACACTTGAAGAAATGCTTCAAGCTTTTGTGATAGAGTTCAAAGGTACATAGAATGAATATATTGCCTTAATTGAATTTGCTTATAATAATTATTATCGTAGCAGTATATAGGTGGCACCATATAAGCACTATATGGAAAAAAATGTCAAAGTCTTATTTATTAGGATGAAGAAGGGATGCGTGTTTTAGAAGGGCCAAAACTAGTGCGAGACACTATGTACAACATGAAAGTAATCAAGAGCAAATTTCAAACAACACAAGACAAACAATAAAGCTATGCAGAACAACACAAAAGAGAAATGGAATATGAGGTGGGTGACAAAGTGTTCCTTCAAGTTTCATAATGGAAAGGAATAATTCGATTTGGAAAGAAGAGAAAACTGAGTCCTTGATACATAGGGTCATATGAGATCCTAGAAGGAATTGGTCCATTGGCCTATAGGTTAGCACTACCACTAGAGATGGCTTAGATTCATGATGTATTTCATGTGAGTCAGAAAGTATTGATCTGATCCTACATATATACTTAGGGATCCAACAATAACAATTGCAGATGATGTAATTAAAAAAAACTAGTGAACATCATTGGTTATAAGAAAAAACAATTATAAAATCGATAAATACCTTTAGTTAAGGTGATATAGAGAAACCACTCATAAGAAGAGGCCACATGCAAAATTAAAAAGAATATAAAATGACAATATCCATATTTATTTATAGGTATTAAATTTCAAAGATAAAATTCTTTATAAGAGAAAAAGAAAATGTAACATTCTTATCCTCATTCATTGGTATTCTCACATGATCATACCCATTGCATAAATGATTTGCAATCCTACATGAATATATGCATTGGATAAACGATCATTTAGATAAGTGAATTTCATAAGCATGGTGACACTTGCACTATTACATTTAGGGTACTTGAACATAGATGTGATGTTTGCATAGTTGTATGGCAAATTATCATATATTGTGTGCATATTATAACATCATAAATAATGGTGTTTCAGAGCTTATTTAAAAGTATAAAGAGCATATAGGGATTAGTAAATGGATGGAGGTGATAAAGGAGTGAAGAAGATAGACTAAAACAAGAACATTAAAATTCCAACCAATGATTTTATCCTATTAGAGTAAGTATATAAATTGAATTTCTTTTCTTTTAAGAGCAGAATAGAGAGGAAAAATATAAGGGGCAACAAAAGAAAGAGGGACCTAATGAGGAGGAAGAACAAGAAGAAGAAGAAGACCCTAGGCATTTCAAGTTTTAGGAAAAGGGGTAAGTGATTTCTTCTTCTTCCTATATGAAATTCATCTCTCACAACAGGTTAAAAATGCATGATTAGTAAGAAATATGGATTAATTATAGGTAAAGCTCATGTATGGAAGTCGAAGCTTAAAAGAAACAAAAGCTAATTGTATTAGTTTTTTGTTAGAGGCTATTATTGCACCCACAATATCATAACACTAGAATAGGAATTAGGAAAGTGTAAAAGCCTCATCTAAGTACATATAAAACAGTTTTGCTTAATATGGTGTGTGTGAAGAGCTATGACTCCTTCATTGGGAATGGTTCACAATCTATTGGAACCTCCTCAATCTGGTTATTTTCATATATTTTGATGACCTTATGTGCTTATTTAGACTAAGTTCAAAATATTAAATTTGTATGTTTATATCCCTTTTAAATGCTTACAAAACAGTTTTGCTTAATTTGTTGTGTAAACAGAGATATTCCTTTTTTATTGTGAGTGACCCTAAAGCTGATGAAACTTGCTCAATCTATTGATTTGGTTTACCTAGAATTTGATGGCCATAAAATTGAAATTAGGTGATGTGTAAAACATAAAATTTGTAGATTTATATCTCATATACATACCTATAAAATAATTTCGCCAAATATATTATGGGTGAGGAGATATTGCTCCTTCATCAAGACTAAATCTTAAGATGTTGAAACTCGCTCACCCTGAGATTGATTATTTATTTGGATGACATTATATGTTGAATTAAACAATATATAAACATGTCCTTTATGTGTTGTATAACTTTTGGAAAATCATTTTAGCAATTTTATTTGTAAAATTAAAGATATGGCTAAGATTGTCAGACTTGATCAGAATATGGCCATAATGAAATAGGATATAATTCAAAAATTCACCATATTTTTTATAGATCTATTATTAATCTAAATTTTGACTATGTTGTATCATTGTATGTCTATTTTATGTCAAAAAAAAGAATAAACTCATATATATATATATATATATATATATATATATATATATATATATATATATATATATATAGAGAGAGAGAGAGAGAGAGAGAGAGAGAGAGAGAAAGTTATTGCTATGAAAGTATAGAAAGGTCAGGTTGCCAAAACATGAATAATAAGTATAAGAACTAGGCCTAGGTCTACTTACATGGAACATGACTATAGTTACATATCAAATACGCAAACTCATTTTGACATATTTATAATCATGTATGTATCAAATTTTAGGATCTCAATACATTGAGGAAGCCTAAGAGAGAGGTTTAAACCTACCATAAAGGTTGGTTACATCAAAGATGAGTAAAAGCCATAATTAGATTCTAATGTGTATGTGTGATAATTTTAAGTATGATTAGGTTCTACTATGTGTATATATGATTGAATTGTGACATTTTACATTTGAATACAAGTCAAGTGAGAATGATGTGATCTTAATGATTACTTATATACCATTATGAATGAACAGTTTGTTGGCCTTAGTGCACCAAGAAGGGAGGTTTAATTGGTGGGAGATTAAAAATTTTGAAGAAAGGGTAAGGAGATTGGATGAATAAGAAAGAGTAGAGAAATTGAACATAAGATGTTTATCATGGTTTAAGTGTTAACAAACCCTATGTCTACTCTCTAATGCTTTACAATTGGGTATTTCACTTAACTAATATGGTGTTTCCAAGCTCACACCTAACTTTTACAATTTGTATTTTATGGCCCACACACAACCTTTACACTTTGTGTTTCTAGGCTCACACAAAACCTCACTCAAGTGTTTTGGAGAGGCTCACACTTTAACTTTTACAAGAGTTTTGGAAGCTTAGGCTAACTCCCAACCTAATTTCATTGGTGTTTAAGGCTAACACTAAACAATCAAGAATTCATAAATAAGAATAAAAAGAATGAGTAGCAAATTTGTAAGTGTTTGGTTACAATAAATGAAATTCTCTTGCATTTCCATTTGTTTGGTGGAGTATTTATAGCCAACATCCACCAAAGAGACATTACTCATAAACTATCCTTAAATCTCTAAGGGAAGCTAGGCAGATTTTGCATTCAATGTCTATCAAACAAAAGTCGCGGTCGTGACTGGCATTTCACGGTCATGATTTTCCAATTCGGGTTGGGAAGCCTGAAATTGAGACAGAAAACCCTATTCTATGTCTAACTGCTAGTCTACGTGTTCTTCAACCATTGGACACTTAAGAAATATGGTCGCTAAGCTTGACCATTAAACTAAAAGTCGTGGGCACAAGTTAATTCCTTTTTGGGCATGATAGAGACTATGAATTCTTTTGTTTGGTGAGGAGACAATACTTTCTTGAGTCGTGATTATGATAGATGTTTTCCTTTGTGATTTTTGATATTCCAACGGTTGCCTTAGACACTTGGCGTGACTTGGTTGCAGACCTGGTTCCCTCTTATTTGCTTTGAAATTCGTGATCACGACTTTGGATGCGGACACCACTAGGAATCCCTAAATAAGTCAATCAAGCTTCTATCGGCTAAATTGCAGCTGTGATTTCATCCATGAATTCTTTTAGCCTAACTTCATCCATCTTTATTGCAAGGTCGCAGTTGCGAATTAGGGGATACTAACCACGAATTTGGATGTCTTTCTCAAAGTTAGAGATTTAGTCTTCCATCCAACTTCCAATGAGACAATATCTTATCAACTGCAAAACAACATTTAAATAAAATATTAGAACTAATCAATCTCCATTGTCAAGATCAAAAGAGGCTTATGACTTAGGTTTGACCAACCTAATCCAATAATCTCCCCCTTTTTTATTTTGACAACCTAGGTTGATTTTACTTAAAGAAAAATGAATTGTATGAAGTTAAAATGGTCAATGATTTTAACAAACTTATTGATCAAATAGTCAAAGAATTGTAAGTATGAAAAAGGAATGATCCTATTGTTATGCCTCCCCTTCAACTTATACTCTCCTTGTGCACATTACTCCCCCTTTGGCAAGATCAAAAAAGGGGTGTAAAGTTTAAAGATTTGAATGAGATGCACAAATAGAGAAAGAAGAATCACAAAGATCAAGTAAGTATAAGAATTAAATAAGAGCAATCACATAACATACGGATCAATCAATTTGTAAAGGATAAACATAATGCTTTTATTTATTTGATACTGTGGGATCACAATTTTTACATAAACAAAGAAATAAATGAAAAAAAAAAATCTAGAAAGCTAAGAACAAGCTAGAAAATCGAAGAACTATCATCATCTATGGAATCGTTCATTGCTTCATCT
The DNA here is from genome assembly GCA_949677035.1 of Omphalea diandra. NCBI lineage: Eukaryota > Viridiplantae > Streptophyta > Magnoliopsida > Malpighiales > Euphorbiaceae > Omphalea > Omphalea diandra. Next base: position 15,268 of record CATIWR010194377.1, read on the forward strand.
GCTTCACCACCTTGAGCTTGATCGCCCTCCTCAACCTCTTCACCATCCTCTTCTTCAGGTGTATCCTCCCAATCCTCAAAGTCTAGGAGGTGGCAAACGGTAGAACCAATTTTTTCCTGAAGATCCACCAAAACACTGTGAGGTGGGAGAATTTTCTCTTTATCATCCTCTTCATCTTGACATGCTTCTTGTTGATAGACGTAATAGTGATTTCGACTTTAGGTTTAGGTTAGGGAGGTGGAATGGATTGATCCCCTTCTTAAATAACTAGCCTCTTCCTTTTGGAGGCTCGAGAAGTCTTTAACTTCTTTTGCCCCAAAAGCACCCAATGTATAAGTGTATGAATCAAGGTGTATGGCCTTAACGTTAATGAGGTAAGATAAGACTAAAAAGTTATGTGATGGTAAAAGCTTCTTAGTGAGGAATTTTTTATTTACCTTATTAAGAGCACCGACATAATGGTAGATGGCAATAACATGTAAGAGAAGAATAAATTGACTCTTAGGTTTTGTGCTTATGTGGATAAATTGATCCACAAGATAACAACCAGTTTGAATTGGTTTGTTCTTGGTCAAATAAAAAAGGAATGCAAGGTCTTTTTAAGAGACCTTCTTATTACCATCACCTCTTACATTAACAAAGAAGGTGATGATACGATGAAGGAGCCAGTTAGGTAGGGTTCTGATATATTTGGGTAGGGAGGTCTTGGGGTCATGTTTGGTCTCAATAGAAATTTCGAACCAAAACTCAGAATAAATAATGTTGAGGGCACAGATGATGAACAAAATATCATCCTCGACTTAAAGGTTAAAAAGATTTAAAAGTTGCTCAAAGGAAATGTAAAAAGGATCCCTAAAGGCTCGGAATACTAACCCACATTGTCCTGCATGTGATTCCGCTCTCCGACTCAAAGTCACAGTGCACATAAACTCCCGCACTATCTCCTCCTATCCAGGCTCATCATGGAAAATGAATTCATTCCACCCCAAATTCGATAGATAGACATGGATCTCATCTTTGATCCCAAGTGACTCAAGTAAAAATGTTGAAGGGATTTTGTTCGATAGGATTGTATTTGAGGAGTTTGCCTTGTACCAATCCTTCTCCTCCTTAGTTATCCCTTTCATCATGTGTAAATCAGGAGGACCACATAGCTGAGCTACTGCTTTGCCTTTTTTTGCTCTTGAGGCTTTCTTAGGGGCCATTATAGATGGAAGAGAGTTTAAAGAAGAATTGGAGAATAAGAATGAAAAGGAATGAAATGTTATAGCAAATGTGAGTTAAAACACTATTTCAAGGGCTTAAATAGGCTAAGAAATGGTGTAAAAATGGTAACAAATGGTCAAATTTTCATTTAATAAAGGGTTGTAGACAATTGGAAGTCAAATCAATTAAATGCATCGCAGTTACTCAAATTCACGACCGCGACTAACAAGTCGCGACCGCTAATTATGAAATATCTGAGTAACGGATAAAAAATCCTTGGGAACCAGCGTGGTCAACGATCACAACTTTTGAAATTTAAATAAATTCACAATAGGGAATGAAAGTAACGACTGCAAATTGATGGTTGACAAATGGATGATAAGTACCTGTAAATCGTGACCGCAAATTACAAGGCAGAAAACATGACTAAGAGAGAATAAGATTTAACTTTCTAAGTTGTGATCCACTCAATGTATTGATGCTTAATTCATGCAAACTAGTATAGAGAGACACAATTGTATCTAAAATTAAGACATTTAAAGAAATAAATAATACATACATCACACATAGCAATCAATCAATAAAGAATAATGCATCACACAAAGAGTATTTTAAAAGATCCAATTTTCACTTCAGGGAGCTTCCGTCAAGCATTCCCAACTCTCTCTTAATGAAGTTCATCCTTTCTTCATTGAGAAGTTTTGTGAAAATGTTCGCAAGTTAATGATTAGTGTCTATAAATTCCAATACTACATCACCACTTTGGATATGATCTCTAAGAAAATGATGTCTAATGTCTATATGTTTGCTCCTAAAGTGTTAGATGGGATTCTTTGAAAGATTTATTGCACTAGTGTTATCACATTTGATAGGAATATGATCAACAACTTTGCCATAATCCTTTAATTATTATTTCATCCAAAAGACTTGTGTGCAACAATAACCCACAGCTACATATTCAACTTCATGGTAGATAAGGCAACCAAAACTTGCTTTTTACTAAACCAAGACACTAAGCATTCTTCTATAAATTGGCAAGTTCCTAAAATGCTCTTTCTATCTAGAAGACTACCAACATAATCCGTATTCGGATAACCTATGAGACTAAATGATGAATCTTTAGGATACCATAAACCTAGATGTAATGTGCCATATAAATATTTGAAAATCCTTTTAACAGTATTAAAATAAGATTATTTAGGGCAAGATTGAAATCTAGCACACATGCATACACTAAACATTATATCAAGTCTAGAAGTAGCAAGATAAAGTAGAGAAGCAATCGTACCTTGATATCTCCTCTCATCAACTGACTTACCCAATTCATCCTTATCTAACTTGATGGTAGCATTGATTAGTGTTTTTGATACTTTGCATCCTTTCATGCCAAATTTCTTGAGTATGTCCTTTGTGTATTTGACTTGGTTAATGAAGATCCCTTCTTTAGTTTGCTTGATTTGCAGGCCAAGGAAAATTTTGAGCTCTCCCATCATGCTCATCTCAAATTCTTAGTCATACACATAGCAAAACCCTTACAAAGGGATTCATTAGTACAATAAAAAATGATATCATCAATATATATTTACAAAATTAGCACATCATAATTATGCCTTTTTACAAACAAGGTTGTGTCAACCTTCCCATTTTCAAAATCATTTTATCAAAAGGAATGAACTTGGCCTTTCATACCAAGCCATTGGAGCTTGTTTTAAACCATATAAGGCTTTATTCAATTTAAACACATGATTTATAAAGATATGAGATTCAAAACTAGGAGGTTGTTCAACATAAACTTCCTCCTCATTCATGCTATTTTAAAATGTACTTTTAACATCCGTTTGGAAAAGTTTGAAATTCATGTGACATTCATATGCTAAAAGAATCCTAATGGCCTTTAATCTTGCTATGGAGGGGCATAAGTTTCATCATAGTCAATGCCTTCTTCTTGGTTGTAACCTTTAGCAACCAGTCTAGTCTTGTTTCAAATGATGAACCCTTACTCATCTAACTTATTCCTAAACACCCATTTGCAACCTGCAATAGGGTGTTCCTTAGGCCTAGGAATAAGTTCTCACATATTATTTCTATCAAATTGGTTGAGTTCGTCTTGCATAGCAATCACCTAACTCTTATCAGCAAGAGCCTCATCAATTGATTTTGGCTCAAATTGAGAAACAAAAGCAAGATTATTATCTAAAGTATTAAGTTGAGATCTAGTACTTACACCCTTGGATGTATCACCAATGATTAGGTCCTTTGAGTGATGCTTGGAGAATCTCCAATCCTTGGAAAGATCTTGGTTTGGTGTTTCCACTTATTGATGTTGAGGTTCATTATCTTCTCTTTATGATTTGCATTCATCATGATCTTTATCCAACCCTCTTGTAGTATGCTCCAATTCCAATTTCTCAAAATCACCTACAAGATTATCAACAAAAGAACCTTTCCTAAGAACAAGTTTACTAGATTGATCAAACATAATATTTATGAACTTTTCAACAACCATTGAACTCTTATTAAAAACCTATAGGCTTTGCTAGTGGTGGAATATTCTAAGAAAATGCCTTCATTTGTTTTTGAATCAAATTTTCTAAGATTATCCTTGGTATTTAAGATATATCACTTACATCTAAATACTCTTACGTATGATAACTTAGGTTTTCTACTATTCTAAAGCTCATAAGAGGTTTTATTAAGAATGAGTCTTTTGAAAACTCGATTTGCAATATAACATGAAGTATTGATAACTTCGCTCAAAAGTAATTAGGCAATGAATACTTATTGAGCATAGTTCTAGCTATCTCTACTAGTGTTCTATTTTTCTTCTTTACAACACCATTTTGTTGTGGTGCTTTAGGAGTTGAAAAGTTATGAAAATTTTCATTTTCTAAGTAATAAGATTCAAAAGATTCATTTTGAAATTCTTTTCCATGGTCACTTTTATAGAAGAAATGAAGTAACCCTTTTCATTTTGAACTCTTTTTGTAAAACTTTTAAAAGCATCAAAAGTATCATACTTATGAGCTAGAAAGGATACCCAAGTATACCTAAAATAGTCATCAATGAGGATAAATGCATAATATTTTCCACTTAAACTAGCACTCCTTGGCATGGACCACATGTCTTATCTTTAGAGAACTTTAACTTGGGAACACCTTCCACTAGCTTTCCTTTTGATAAGCTTTGTAATAGCTCTATGCTAGCATGTTCAAGTCTTCTATGCCAAAGCTAAGCTTCATTACTAAGAGACACAAGACATTTAAAAGATTTGTTAACCAAATTGTCTAAGTCAATTAGGTAGGTATTGTCCTTCCTTTCACCTTTGAAAACTACCTTTTTATCCATCAAAGTGGTAAACTCATCATTTTTTAGGGTCAAAGGTGACTTCATTACCCTTATCACATAATTGTTTGACTTACACTAAGCTAATTATATTATAAGCCATCCACAAGTAAAACATCATTAATAAGAGAATTCTTACCAATGGTGCCAATACCAATTACCTTACCCTCAGCATTGTTTCTAAATGGGACATTGCCACCTTCCTTTTCTTTTAGGGCAATGAATAGCTTTTTATTGTCTGTCATGTGCTTTGAACATCTGTCATCCACATGCTAATCATTTGCTTTGTTGGTGGTTGCCAAACAATCCTACACAACATAAATAAATCAGTTTTGTTTTGGTCTTGGGTCCTAGGGAGTTTGGCTTAGAAGGATCCTTCAACTTGAGGTGAGCCTTCCTAATGAAACAATGAATGTTGATGTGACCAAACCTTATGCTATAGTGACATTGTAGTTTAGACTTATAAGTCTTCCTTCTATGCATGGCCTTGGTATGAGAGGGAAATTTTCTTACACCAAAATGATGTGGATGTGAGAATGAGAATGAATGAATAAGTTTAGAAGTAAATGTTATATGTGTGTTGGGTGAGCATGCTTTTTATTATAGATGTAAGCATGATTAGCTTTCTTAGGGATAAGCTTTGAGTCTTGTTCTACCTTTCCTTTACCCTTAAACAATAGTGGTTTAGTGCTTTGAGCACTTTTCCTTTCAACTACCTCAATGCTAGATGTTTGAGTGTTGAGACTCTAATAAATGTTATAAGTGAAGATGCAGATGAAGAAGCTCTATTGAAGCCTAAACCATGACTAATTGAAAGAGGTCTTTGTGATACAATAAGTGTTTCTAAATCTTCCTTTCCCTTATAGAACTTAGAAATAAAATTTCTAAACTTAATGACTTTACTCTTTAAAGAGTCATTTTCCTTTCTCAATGAGGTTAGGTATGAAGAAGATTTGGAAAGACTCTTACAGATTTTTTGAGTTCTTAATTTGAAGTCCTCAATTCACATACAAGACTATTCAAGGATTTAAAATCATCCTCTAATTTAGGGCCTTCTTGTAAGATTTTATTTGTGACTTATTTGTCATTTTTCAAAGTCAGACTTCTAAAATCTCATCATCTAACTTATCATATTCATCATAAGAATGAGGAAAAGAACTTACGTCATTTGATGAATCATCTTATGCCATGAACCATAAGTTATCAACTTCCTCCTCTTCATCTTCTTCACTTGAGTTATCGTCCCAAGTGGCTTTGAAGCTTTTCCTCTTCTCCTTATCCCTTTTCTTCTTCTTCTTCTTCAATTTAGGGTAATCATATTTACTGTGGCCTTGTTTTCCATATTTATAGCATGTAACATCACCCAATCTTTCCTTAAGGTTTGAAGTGGCTTTCTTAAAAAAGTCTCTTCTTTTGTTTCTTCTCCTAATCAGCTCCTTTGTTCTTCTTGAAAGCATGGCAAACTCCTTATCTTCTTTGTCACTTTCCTTTTTACTTGAGGCCGCTTAAACTTCCTTTTCCTTGGATGAAGATTTGAGAGCCAAGGTTCTTTTTCTTATTTTTCTATTTTGTCTCCTTGTCCTCTAATGTTCTTCATTTCTTCATCCATCTTCAAGGCTAGCTCATGAGTTAGAAGTTTGCCTATTAGAACATCGGTTAGCACCTTCCCTATCTCTAGATTTGACTCTTGGATACTACAAACTCTGGCACTAAACTTTTCAAGAGGTAAAGACTTGAGAATTTTTTTAATTTACCTCATGAATGGTAAGAATTCTACCAAACTTCTTCATGTTTGTGATAATTATAAAGAGCCTATTCATCATATTCGTGATGTTTTCATTCTTCTTCATCATAAACAACTCTCATTTCGTCACATATATTTCAAACCTGCTAGTACTAAAGTGATGTCTTCATGTTAGTTTTCCAAGGCCATTCAAATCCCATGAGTTGTAAGATAATGTTGGACCTTTCTAATTTTTTCTCTTAAGAAAGAACTCAAAAGGATTGTCATAGCTCTCTTATTTCTTCCTACAGATCTCTTATGAGTATCAACCCACTCTCACTAGGGATCAAATCTTCACTTTCATCCACCACTTTTGTAGGTGGCTTCCACTCTTTACTTACAATGTCCTAGAGATCTACCACATCACTATCCAAGTATAACATCCTATACTTCCAATGAGTATAGTATGTTCCATCAAAATATGGTTTAAGAAGGGTATGGATTCCTTCTTGTGTCATGATCTTTTCTCACGCAATTAACCTTTGAAGTGAGACTAAGCTCTGATACCAATTATTGGGCTTAGTGCACTAAGAATGGGGGGTTGAATTAGTGGGAGATTGAAAATTTTGAAGGAAGGGTAAGGAGATTGGATAAATAAGAAGGAGTAGAGAAATTGAATACAAGATGTTTATAGTGGTTCGGGTGTTAACAAACCCCACGTTCACTCCCCAATTCTTCATAATTGGGTATTTCACTCAATTAAAATGGTGTTTCAAAACTCACACCTAACTTATACAATTTGTGTTTTATGGCTCACACACAACCCTTACACTTTGTGCTTCTAGGCTCATACAAAACCTCACTCAAGTGTTTTGGACAGGCTCACACTTCAACCTTTACAATAATGGAATCTTAGGCTAACTCTCAACCTAATTACAAAGGTGTTTAATCCTAACCCCAAACAATTAAGAATTCATAAATAAGAATAACAAGAATGAGTAGCAAATTTGCAAGAGTTTGGTTACAATAAATGAAATTCTCTTACATTTACATCTATTTGGTGGAGTATTTACAACAACATCCACTAAAGAGACATTACTCATAAACTATCCGTAAATCTCTAAGGGAAGCTAGACAGATTTTGCATTAAATGTCTATCAGATAAAAGTCGCGATCGTGACTGACATTTCACGATCGCAATTTTCCAATTTGTGTTGGAAAGCCTAAAATTCGGCAGAGAATCCCATTTTGTGTCTAACGGCTAGTCCACGTGTCCTTCACCCATTGGTCACTCAAGAAATATAGACATTATGTTTGACCATCAAACTAAAAGTTATTGTCGTGATTTAATTCCTTCTTGGGCGCAACAGAGATCATGAATTCTTCTATTTGGTGAGAAGACAATACTTTCTGAAGTCGCGATCATAACAGATGTTTTGCCCTCATGATTTTTGATATTCCAACAGTTGCTTTAGACATTTGGCGTGAAGTGCTTGTAGACCTGGTTCCCTCCTATTTGCTATGAAATTTGTGATCGTGACTTTGGATGCGAACACCACCTTGAATCCCTCTATAAGTCAATTAAGCTTCTCTCGGCTGAATCGCGGCTTTGAATTCTTCCGCGAATTCTTCTGGCCTAACTTCATCTATCCTTATTGCAAAGTCACGATCGCGAAATAGGGGATACTGACCAAGAATTTAGATGTCTTTTTTAAAGTTAGAGATTTAGTCTTCCATCCAACTCCCAATGAGATAATATCTTAACAACTGCAAAACAACACATAATAAAATATTAGAACTAATCAATCTCCATTGTCAAGATCAAAAGAGGCTTATGACTTATGTTTGACCAACCTAGTCCAACATAGTTGTATATGGAACTAAAAGAATGTTGTGATCGACTTGTAAAACACTTGTAAATCAATTGGAAAAATGGACCAATATGTCCTGTTATGGCACATGTTATTGATCAAATGAATTACATGTTATATGTTGGCCAGCAAAATCAAATGTCACTTGATTCACATGAATTTCTAAGAGCAATGTTTGTCTTGCAAGGTCACTTGAATGAGTTAATACTCATACTTATAATGTATCTCAATGATTAATTATTGATTATGTCATTAAAATCTTATTATTGTTTTTATTCATTGAGACTTAACTCACCAAATTACAATTATTGTTTTCATATAGTGAAGCATAAGATTTAGGCACTTTAGAGCATAAAATTTTGTATATAGACATATAAAGCACAAGTCGTTGGCTAGATTTTCACTCTCTCTCTCTCTCCTTATGTCATGTATATATACTTAGCTCAGAATCAGTTTATGGTTACCAACATTAAATGGGTTAACATATGTGTACATTAAATACCCATTAGGTTCTGTACGAATGATGAGTTAACTTTTATGAATATGAATTTTTGGATATAAATGTCATACTTTATAAATGTAAATGTGTGTTACAATATCTTTTTATGAAACATAAATCTAAATCTTTTGAAAAGTTCATATTTTTTAAAAAATTAAGTACAAAGTAAAAATATTAAAGCACTTCATTCAAATTCAAGTGGTGAGTATTTAAGCCAAGAATTCATTAATCATCTTAGAGATTGTGAGATAGTCTCATAACTAACTCCACCAAGAACACCACAGTGGAATGGTGTATTTGAATGCAGAAATTGAACCTTATTATATATTGTTCAATCTATGGTGAGTTAAACAAATCTTTCAATCTCTTTTTGGGGGTATGCCTTCAAAATTATTTCATTTTTACTAAACAAAGTTCCATCAAAGGCCATTGGAAAGACATCATATATAAACTAGAAAATCTCTTAATTTGTCTTTTTAAATCATTTAGTGTTATGATGCTTATGTGAACCATAAAATTTCAGATAAATTTGCACCTAAATTAGACAAATGCCTTTTTGTGGGATATTCTAAAGAAACTAAAGGAAAATACTTTTACAATATTTTTTAGAACAAAGTGTTTGTTGCTTGGAATGGTGTCTTCTTAGAAAGAAAGTTCATTTCTAAAAGAACTAGTGGGAGTAAAGTTTAGCTCGAAGAAATTCGAGAACCATAAGATAACATTAAACCACCTATTAAGTCTCAATAGGATCCACAAGTAATTATTGAACATGTGCAAGTAACACAAGCTTTAGAAAGGTCTATAAGAACATGTCAGAGCCCTAAGAGATATGGATTTCTCATAACTGACAGTAATGAGGTGATGCTTGTAGATTAAAGTGAGCCCATATCCTATCAAGAGGTTGTGGATAGTCTAGACTTTGAGAAATGGCTACAGGCCATGAGATTTGAAATGCAATCCATGTATGATAATCAATTATGGACTTTGATAGATCCATCTGATGGTTTAAAGACCATTAGGTATAAATGGGTTTTCAAAAGGAAAACAAACATGGATGGTAATGTGCATACCTATAAAGCAAGGTTTATTGCAAAAGGTTACAGGCAAACACATGGTATAGATTATGATGAAACCTTTTTGTAGGTTGATATGCTTAAGTCCATTCGAGTTCTCTTCACCATAGTTGCATTTTATTGTTATGAGATTTGGCAAATGAACGCTAAAACAACATTTCTTAATGAAAATATTTTTGAAGATGTGTATATGACATAGCCAAAAGGTTTTATATATCCTAAGAATTCTATAGAGGTTTGCAAGCTTTAAAGATCCATTTATAGATTGAAGCAAGCATCTTAGAGTTGGAATATTCATTTTGATTAAGAATGGCAATTTGTTCCCTACCCATAGGTACCTAACCAAACTCTACCTAGTCAAATACGGTAATACCCAAATTGATTGGAGAATGGGTATGGGTAGACCCATACCCAAATAATAATGTTAGGTTTGGGTAGGATATGGATAGTGGAATATGCTACCCATACTCGTACCATACCTTACCCAAACTAATGGGTTTCACCCATACTCAAACCCATGCACACACACACACACATATATATATATAATAGCACATGAAAACTCTTCAAAAAATACATAATTTTTATTCTACTATATTCACATAATATAATTTTTTATATTACTAAATTTGTTATGTACAAAAATGGTGTCAAACAATGAAATTAAGATTTAATTGTAATAAATAAAATAAAAAATTATTATTAATAATTCTAACAATATGTTTTATTTATTCATACATATGTTATTTATTAGATCTAGCTTGGGAGTTTTTGTAAACTAAACTTGTTTTGATGATTACAAACACATATAAAAGCTCATTCTTTTTTGAGTTTATGCGTATGATCTTGCAGGTACATCAATTTGTTGATTAAAGGTTTTGAAAAGAAGTGTTTTTGGAAAAAATCTAAGTATTCAAAGCCAACGAGTGTTGTTGCATTTCAACGAGCATTGTGACTTCCTCAATGGGCGTTGAAGATACTCAATAGGCATTGAAGTAACCCCAAATATGAGTTAAGGATTCTGGACCCCTCAACCATTAAGTCTCTCATTGTACAACATACGTCAGATGTTGAAAACTCTTGAGCTTCAAAAGCTAACCTTCTCAAAGGGTGTTGCAATTTCACAATGGGCATGGCTCATTGATACCTCAACAGGCATTTCATTTCGCAACAAGCATTGTACTAAATGACTCGATGTATATAAAACCCTTGAAATCTCGACACAAGCGTTGGAAAAGTACCCAGAAAGAGCTAGAGTTTTTGGTCCTTCAAGCATTGGGACACTTTTTATATCCTAACAAGAGTTAAAGTTTAATTCTAACAAGCGTTGAGAAGCCCCAACAGTCGTTGAAGGAGTGGAGATTAAAAAATTGAGAAAGTCAAAAGAGAAGCATCTAAATAGATCTCTCTCTAACCGCTAGTTTTAATGGGTTTTTCAGTAAAATCAACAGTCGTTAAAGTTTTATTTTCACCTAACAATGAGCATGGAGACTGTCCAACAGGTGTTGAATGACTACTTTTTGACATAAAGTGACAACCTTCCTCCTAATGGCTAGTTTCGTATCTTTACCTATAAAAAGGACTCTCCCACAACATAATTAAGTAAAGAAAAGGTGAACAATGTTCAAAAATGAATTTATTCTATTGTAAAAATAATCTTTAATAAAAGGGGTGAAAAAAGTGTGATCTAGCTTTAAGGGAAGATCAATTGTCAAAACTTGCATAAGTCATCTTTAAAAATAAAATTAAAGAACAAACTTAAGAAATCTCTCAAAGCTCTCCCCAAAGTCAAGCATAATTTGTGAGTGTGATTATTATTGTTCATTGCTTAAGTGAGAGTGTTCTTTCTCATCTTTAATGTCTAAATTCTTTAGAGAAAGGCTTTTTGATTTAAGAGATCTTAGTAGATCTAAACCATCTTATGAAAGGTTTTAAAGTAGTACTTGAAAACTACTTTGGAAAATGGTTTCAGTAACACCCAAAAGTCTACTTATAATGGCTTAATAGTGCCCAGAAACTACTGGTATAAAGGTGATTGATAGTACATGGAGTCTATCTTGGTAGTGAAAGTCTTTAATGGAAGACTAGAGGAGAGGACGTAGGTAGGGTTGTGTCGTACCTCTATAAATTGATTATGTCTATCTCTCTTAATTTCTGCATATATTAGTCATTAGGTTTTACTTGCCATTGCCCTATTCAATCCTGCCTCCTAAGGCACCAAGGGACATCAAAGCTTATTCATCTATCAAGTCTTAAGTGTTCAGCATAAAGATCATGGCTAGTCATCAGGAAAAAGGAAGAGAAGTTCCAACAAAATTAGTTGGAGATGTTCTTATTCTTGTTCCTAAGCTCAATAGTGAATGCACAACATAAGAAAAGAAGGCAAATCTCAAAAATAGATGAGCTATGCACGTTCTTTTTTATGTTATCCATAAATCTTAGAATGGAAAGCTGCAAATGTGCCCATCGACAAAGGAAGTTTTGGACACTTTGCAGACTCTGCATGAAGGCACCAGTGAAGTTAAAAAGAAAAGGATACAAATGCATACTTATATGTATGAAACTTTTGTATACTAGCCTGGTGAGACCATAACTGAGATGTACAATAAATTCATTAATATTGTGGGCACTTTCAAAACTCTTGGGAAATTCTACTCCAATGAAGATATGGCTGCTAAGATCCTAAGAACTCTTCCTGAGGATAAGTGGGAAGCTAAGAAGACAACTATAGAGGAGGTTAACAAGCTGGAACTCCTATCTTTGGATGAACTTATGGGAAAGCTTTTAGCTCATGAAATCACACTCGAAAAGATATCTGAAAGCTCTAGAATAAGAAAGAAAGACTTAGCTTTAAAAGCCAAAGAGGTATGCTATAAATCGCCCTCTTTTTCTTGTTTACTAACATCTTCTAGTGATGATGAAAACAACAATGAATATAAGCACCTTGCCCTCACAATAAATAAGGTAAAAACATTTCTTTTGAAAAGAAAAAAGGTAAGGAGATACAAGAAGAAAAATGGTAAGAGTCAACTCATTTGTTATGGATACAATAAGAAAGGGCACATCAAGTCAGATTGTCCTAAGGTAAAAAAAAATATATAATAAAGTTCCTACTAAGAAATAAACCTCCAGGAAAGACAAGAAAGTGTACAAAGCTACTTAGGATGATACAAGTGACTCCGAACTTAATAAGGAGGACACCAGGAAAAAGCTAGCCAATCTATGTCTCATGGTAATTGAGGAAAGATCAGATGAGTCCTCAAATGAGCACTCCTCTAATAATAATACTAACAACGGTGGTAAGAATGAGGTAAATCCTCTTGACTTTTATTCTAGGGATAAATTATATTCCATTATCACCAAGCTAACCATGAAAGTGGAGACTTTTAAGTCTAACACCTCCAATTCTAAGAAATAGAATAAATTCTTAAAGGATTATACTAAGAGTCAAGAGACCTTAGCTAAGGAGGCTGAGTCTTTAGGTGCTAAAAACTATAAGCTCAAAGATAATCTTAGTAAATTTACTAAAGGGAAAGAGCAATTAGACTCCATCCTTGAAGTTCAAAGGAGCCCATCCATAAAACATAGATTAGGATATAATGCTTCTACCTCTACTGTTCCTTCTACTTCCAAGATAGTCTTTACCAAGGCTAAGGAAGTTAGCATGCCTAAACTTATGACAATGCATAAAGTTACCATAAGGGGAAATGCCAAGACCAATGACACAAAAGCTAAGTCTCAGTCCATTCACACACAATTGAGGCATGTTCCTTCTAGAGCCAACTATGCCTATATGTATTACTCTTACAATCCTATAAGGCAAAGTCTCCAAAGGCACAGAAATTGGCATACTCATGCATATAGGTTTACACCTTATATGAGAGCACCTCATATGAGAAACACTCATAAATAATTAGCTAAGAGGAGTTACAAACCTCATAAACACCATGTGCATGCTTTACCTAGAAATAGGAAACTAATGCATTTTAATGGTGAGTGCTTTGATTATGGTGTTTATAGCCATATTGCCTATCATTGCTTTGTTATAAGGCATGATGAGCATATGACTAGAACTAACCCTCTAAGACCTAAGAAAATTTAAGTACATAAGACTTGATCCTCTTTATTTTGCAGATGTGCTTAATCCCAAGTTGGAAAGCAAAAGTGGTATCTAAACAGTGGATGCTCAAAGCACATGACAGGAGAAAGGAAGTTCTTCATACAACTAAAGAAATCTAAAAGTCTTGGAAATGTATCATTTGGAGACAATGGGAAATCTAAATTCATTGGCATAGGTAAAATTGGTAAAGATATTAACTTACCTTTTCTTGATAAAGTTTTGCTTATTAATGGACACAAACATAATTTATTGAGTGTAAGTCATCTCTGTGATAAAGGCCTCAGAGTTATGTTTGAACTACAAGCCCACTATGTGTCAAGAATTAGTGATAACAAAATCTTATTCATTGGTAAGAGAATTCATAACATTTATGTGATTGATTTAAATTTTCTTATTAACAATGATGCTAAGTGTCTAGTATCTATAGTGGATGAAGGCAAAACTTTACATAAAAGGCTAGGACATGCGAGCATGGAACTCTTTAACAAGTTGAAAAGGAAAATTTTGGTTAAAGGTCTGTCTGAAATCAAGTTAGCAAAGGAAGGAGTTTATAAAGCATGTCAAAAATGAAAACATGTAAAATCTTCATTCAAAGCCAAGAACATAGTAAGTTCATCTAGACCCTTCGAATTGCTTCACATGGACTTATTTGGACCCATTAGAGTATCTAGCTTAGGAGGCATGCATTATGCATTTGTCATTATAGATGATTATTCTAGATATACTTTAGTGTTATTCCTTCCTCATAAGGATTCTTGCTTTGATGCCTTTAAGATCTTCACTAAGAGAATTCAAAACTAAAAGGATTTGAAGATCTCTCCCATTAGAAGTGACCATGGAAGAGACTTTGAAAATGCAAAATTTCATCGCTTTTGTCCTGAGTATGGTATCTCACACACTTCTCCACTACTAGAACACCACAACATAATGGTGTAGTAAAAAGGAAGAATATAACTCTTTATGAAATGGCTAGTACCATGTTAAATGAGTATAATCTTCCTAAATACTTTTGAGTTAAAGTTGTAAACACTTCTTTTTATATGTTAAATAAAGTATTGGTCAGGCCTTTATTGAAGAAAACACCCTATGAGTTATGGAATAATAGGAAACCCAATATTGCATATTTTAGAGTCTTTGGTTGCAAGTGTTTTATTTTAAACACTAAAGACAACCTTAGCAAATTTGACTCCAAATCTGATGAAGGAATTTTCCTTGGATACTCTACAACCAACAAAGGGTGTAGAGTCTTCAACAAGAAAACTCTTATTGTTAAAAAGTCTATGCATATTGTTTTTGATGAATCTGATCCCACTTCTTCAAGAAAAGAAGCAGATGTTTATGATCTTATAGGTCCCATGAGTGAGCTAAATATTGAAAAAGAAGGGAAAAATATAGACAAGCCATAAGAAATGAGGAGTGAGGAAAATTTAGATAAACCTCTTCCTACTCCAAATGAAAAGCAAACTCAGATAGAAGAGGATTAGGTCTTCAAGAAAGATCATCCAAGAGATCTCATCATAGGTGATCCATTAAATTGGGTAACAACTAGATCATCTTTTACAAATGCATGTACCATCTTGCTTTTGTTTCCCTTATTGAGCCTAAGACCATAGATGATGCCATAAAAGAGGAGCATTAGGTTCTTGTTATGCAAGATGAACTCAATTAGTTTGAAAGGAATAAAGTGTGGACCTTAGTTCCTAGACCCTAAAGACATTCCGTTATTAGAACCAAATGGGTCTTTAGGAATAAGCTTGATGATCATGGAACCATAGTTAGAAACACGGCTCAGTTAGTAGCCAAAGGCTATAACCAAGAAGAGGGAAGACTTTGATGAAACTTTTACCCCTGTGGCAAGGTTGGAATCCATTAGGATTTCACTTGCATTTGCTTCTCATATAAATTTCAAATTATATCAAATGGATGTCGAGAGTGTTTTCCTCAATGGCTATATTGATGAAGAAGTGTATGTTGAACAACCTCTTCATTTTGAAAGTCATTACTTTCTTAACCATATGTTCAAGCTCACTAAAGCCTTATATGGCTTGAAGCAAGCTCCAAGAGCTTGGTATGGAAGGTTAAGCAATTTTCTTATAAAGAAAGGGCTTTCCAAATGATTGGTAGACACAACACCCTTCACTGAAGAGAGGAATGGAGACTTATAGCTTATATAAATATATGTAGATGATATTATTTTTTGTGCCACTAATGTTTATTTGTGTGAAGATTTCTCTAAAGTAATGAAAAGTGAATTTGAGATGAGTATGATAGGAGAACTAAAATTCTTTCTTAGATTGTAAATCAAATAAGAAAAGGAGGGAATCTTTATCAACCAAGCCAAATACATAAGAAAACTAATCAAAAGATTTGGCATGGAGAACAACAAACCTTGTAAAACTCTAATGAGCACTAACATCAAACTAAGCACAAATGAACATGGTAAGGTTGTGGATCAAAATTTGGATAGAGGTATGATTGGTAGTCTTCTTTATCTAACTACACCTAGGCTTGATATCATGTTTAGTATGTGCTTATGTGTAAGATATTAGTCTAATCCTAAAATGTCTCACTTGCATGCTATAAAACACATACTAAAATACCCTAATGGTACTCTCAAATTAGGACTTTCTTATCCTAAGAGTTTTTCATTTAAGTTAAATGCATTTTCAAATGTTGATTTTGTTGGGTGTCCCTTAGATAGAAAAAGCACTTCAGGCACATGTCAATTACTAGGTGAATGTTTAGTGTCTTGGAGTGGTAAAAAGCAAAATTCAGTTGCTTTGTCTATAACTGAAGCTGAGTATGTGGCAGTAGGTCTTTGTTGTGCTCAAATCCTATAGATGAAGTAATAACTTCTTGACTACAAGATTATTGTAAATCAGATGGCCATCAAATGTGATAACACTAGTGCCATCAACTTATTTAGAAATCTCATTCAACACTATAGAGGTAAGCATATAGATATAAAACACCACTTTCTAAGGGATCATATTAATAATGGTGATATTGTGTTAGAATTTATTGATAATAACCATCAATTAGCATATATTTTTATTAAACCTCTTTATGATGAAAGGATGCAATTCATCAAAAGAGAACTTGGAATGATTGATAGAGGCACCTTGAGTTAACATCAATAGGTTTTTCTCTTTCACCCTTATTAATTCATGTATAATCTTTATTGATTGATTGTTAAAGTGTTATGTGAATTGATTTCAATTAAGGTCTTTAGATTCTATTAGCTAAAGATTTTGATTATGTCTTGCCTTGATCAAATGTCCCTTTATTAATTTAATTCATGATTATATCATTGAGTTTGATTAATAATCTACATCAACTTAGTTTTGAAAATTTTTGCTCATTTAAAAAATCCTTTTTGAACTTGTGTTCACCTTGGAAATCATGGCCAATGGTTGTTATGAATCTTTTAACAGTCATTATGTTGTTCTTAATGTGTAACCTATGTTTCTTTATACCCCCACAATTGTTGTACATTTCAAACAATAGTTGTTTTTCACCAAATAGGTGTTGAGAGCAACAACCATTGTTGAATGAAGAACACATGCTTGATCTACCTAACGGTCATGTCCAACAACCGTTGTTTCATTCACAATAGTTGTTGAACACTCCAATGGTCATATTTTTTTTTTAAAGAAACAATGACCTCTTCAAACTCTTATATATACCCTAAAAACCCTAAGTTATTTTATTTTAGCTTTCTTTGTACCTTTGCTCTTTCTCTCTCTATATATATCTTTGCTTTTGTTATTTTTTATGTTTGTCACTTACATCATTCATTAAACATTGAACCCAATTGCACCCTAAAGTGAAACAACCAAAAGATTAAATAACCTGCCAAGAAAAACCATCAACCCTCCTACTCAAGTTCAGAAACTAAACAAAACCTAGCATTGATGATTGCTCAATAGGAAAAAAAGGTCTAGTAACCTTCATTTGCTCCTCAATCCTCAAAGAAGGCTAAGTCAGTTCCAGAATCAAAGGGGAAGGGAAAAGACACAAAAATAAAGCAACCTCTACTTATTGTCCAAAAATTCCATCTCAAGATAGACAAGGAAAAAGAATTAGCTCTATAACTTCTTAAAAGACATCTAGGGGGAGGCAAATCCTTTAAATGGATGGATATGCAAAGGTATGGTTTGACAGAGCAAGTAGATGAGCTAATGATATGGACAAGGTAGGAACTCTTCTATCACATCAAACAACCTTACTATTTAGAGCTAACAATTGAGTTCTTGACTACTCTAGAGGTTCTTTAAGGAGATTTTCATGCATTAGCACAAGAGGGGACCATCAACTTTAGATTCTTTAGGAAGAAGTACACTCTAAGGCCATGTGAGTTGGCTAAATTTCTTGATGCTTCAACTAATGGAATAATAGAGCATCTCCTCACTTTCAAAGTGGATGTGAATCAATTCTAGAAATCCATCACAAACAGGAAAAACAATAATAATAGTAATAATAACAAGTCATCAAAGATCAAAAGCTAAGCTTTAAGGATTGTGCATTGGTTTATAACTTGGAACATCAATGGCAGAGCTTAATCAAACGGTAATTACATCATCACATATCTCTTTTATCTTTAGTGCATGAAGAACAAATAAAGGATAAACACTCTACTGCTCTTGTTATAAAGAATTGACAGTAAAGTGGACAAGGCAAATGAGTTTGTGATATGGCATTACAACACACAAATTGCTAAGTTTGTAAAGGCCATACCTTCCATTGAAGAGGAACTTAAAACAAGGAACATTGTGTTGGAGAAACTGTCACACAATAAGTCCATTAGTGCAAAGATGTTGCTAAGTATGAGGATTCTTTAAAGGCTCAACTAAGGCCTAATAAAGAGAATTCCAAAAGAAGGAGAAGCCCCTGCACTAGACCTAGATGATGATGAAGTTGAGGAAGCCATCAGAGCAAGCATTACTGTTGTGGAAGAGACAAGTATAAGTGCTCCTGGTCCTACTATTGCTTTTGCTACTGCTCTCATAGAATTTGAGAAAAAGGTCCTTAACCAACTTGCCACAATAGCAAATTATGTTCAAAAGGTTGAATCCTCCAACATTTCCCTTCATCAAAAGGTTCAAAGACTTCAAAGGGATATGAAGGATGTCAACTAGACCATAGACTGGATAGTGGAAGAACTCAACTTGCAACCTGGAACACCAACTGCCCTAGTAGAATCGAAGATAGTAACTGAGCTTAAGGACAAGCCTTAGAACAAATCTCTAAGACCCTTTTCCTCATTCATCTTCATATATATATTTTCTCTTTGTTTCAATTATCTTATCTTTTGTTTTTCAACATATTGATGTAAGGGACAACATCTCTTCAATGAATATAAATATTTTCTTAATAATTATTTGTTCTTACTTGTGTTATCTTTATTATTTCTCTGCTCTTGTATTATTTTTTGACAATGACAAAAGGGGGAGAAATAACCAAGTATGAGATACAAAGTGTGAGAGTAAAGGGGAGTGTAAACAAAAAAGAAGACAAAAATGCAAGAACTAAGTATGAGATATAATCAAGTAAAATGCATTTTATAACTTAGTTTGTATGATTTTATTTTACAAAATCTTGGCATGTATACTTTGTTTTAATACTACATAATCAATGAAACTAACGGAGAGCTAATGATTAATTATAAATTATGCATTTGTTCACTATATGATATACGCTTCTTGCAAGGATTAATAGATTGTTTATCATCATAAAAAAGGGGAAGATTGTTAGATCTAGCTTGGGATTTTTTGTAAACCAAGTTTGTTTTTATGATTACAAACACGTTTAAAAGCTCATTCTTATTTGAGTTTGTGTGTAAGATCTTGCAGGTACATCAATTTATTGATCAAAGGTTTTAAAAATAAGTGTTTTTAGAAAAACTCTAAGTATTCAAAGCCAATGAGTGTTGTTGCTTTTCAACGAGCATTGTGACTTCCTTAGTGGGTGTTAAACAAACTCAACAGGCATTGAAGTGACACCCAAATATCAGTTAAAGATTATAGACCCCTCAACCATTAACTCTTTCATTGCATAATAGGCATTGGATATTTAAAACTCTTGAGGTTCGTAAGCTAACCTTCTCAATAGGCATTACATTTTTACAATGGGCATGGCTCATCTATACCTCAACAGGTGTTGTATTTTCACAACAGGTGTTAGACCAAATGACTCGATGTGAACAGAACCCTCGATGTCTCGGACTTATGCCAACGGGCATTATAAAAGCACCCAGGAAGAGTTAGAGTTTCTGGACCCTCCAACGAGAGATGATCAAATGTGCAACAGGCATTGGGACACTTTTCAATGGGCATTGAACCAAAGCTAACAGCCATTAAACTATTGTACAAAATCTTTAAGAATAAAGCATCAAGTTCACATCCTCTTGGAGATTTTCAATAGGCATTATTCATATCCCAATAGGAATTGAATTTAATTCCAATAAGCATTGAGAAGCCCCAATAGTCATGAAGGAGTTAGTGGCTAAAAAATTGAGAAAGTCAGAAAAGAAGCGTCTAGACGGATCTCTTTCTAACAACTAGTTCCAATAGACATTTCAGTAAAACCAATGGTCGTTGAAGTTGTATTTTCACCTAACAATGAGCATGGAGACTGTCCAACAGGTGTTGAATGACTCCTTTTGGACATGGAATGACAGCTTTCTTTCTGATGGTTAGTTTCATGTCTCTACCTATAAAAGGATTCTCTCACAACAGAATTAAGTAGAGAAAAGTGAAAAATGGTCAAAAGTGAGTTTATTTTGTTGTGAAAACAATCTTTAATTAAAGGGGTAAAACAAATGTGATCTAGCTTTAAGGGAAGATCAATTGTCAAAGCTTTCATAAGACATCTTCAAAAATAGAGTTGAAGAATAAGCTTAAGACTTGTCTCAAAGCTTAATTTGTAAATGTGATCATTATTGTTCATTACTTGAGTGAGAGTGTTCTTTCTCATCTTTAATTTGTAAATTCTTTAGAGAAAGGTTTTTTGGTTTAAAAGATCTTAGTAGATCTAAAACATCTTGCAAAAGGTTTAAGGTAGTACCTGAAAACTACTTTGGGAAACAATTTTAGTAGCACCCAAAAGTCTACTTGTAACGGCTTAGTGCTCGAAAACTACTGGTGTAAAGATGATTGATAGCACCTGGAGTTTATCTTGATAGTGAAAGTCTCTAGTGGAAGACTAAAGGACATGACATGGATAGGGTTGTGTCAAACCTCTATAAATTGATTGTGTTTATTTCTCTTAACTTTCGCATATATCAGTCGTTGGGTTTTACTTGCTATTGTTGTATTCAACCTCCCCTTCTAGGGCACCAAGGGACAACATTATTAAAACTAGTAGCATATAAATTAAAATTCAAGAATCTTTCTTCTTTTACAAAGTTTAAGGATTTTTTTTTTAATTATTATGCTTAAGGATTCTTAACTAAATCACATAAAAAGCAATATGTTCAAAATTTTAAACTATTAATAATTTTTTATTTTCTTATAATATAATTTTAATAAACAATTATGAAAAATAATTATTATTACTAAGTGGTTTAAAAATAAAAGCAAGTCTTAATTTTTTTTATTAAGACTGAGTTTATTAAATTTTTTATTCATATTAGGTAACTTGTAGTATTATAATATATTCTACAACCAATCAAAATTAATTTTATTTCTATTTTAACTAATTATATTATAGTTTTTAATGTTGTTTGGGCTAAAATTATTTAGATTAATATAGTATGGCCCATTAGGGTTTTAAAAACTAGTATAAACATGAAGGTAAATAAGGTCTACAAAATAAGACAAAAAAACATTGCTTTCATTGTTTAAGAGAATTAAAAGATCTTTTGCAACTTTTGGCCAAAGAAGATAAAATTGCTAGTTTTCTCATTGATCAATGTTAGCAAATTTATTGTCTCCTTTAAGCAAAACACTCAAATTTATTATTTTTTTATTCTATTTCATTAGTAATGCGAAGTTTGGATAACCATCAATTCATGTCGGTTATGTTATGCCACTATAAGTCACAAATCACATTGATAGCCTAACATAAGTAATCCTTACTTTTATTATGGTTAGCATATGAAGATAAATTAGCAAGTGGTAGCATAAAGGACTTATGATTCGATATGAAAACAGTACATGACATACGTCTATCGAATGCATGAGTCTGTCAAAATGTTCATATTCTTCTTCAGGATTCGCGGTCACTACCTACAAGTTGTCATCGCGATTTTTAACTTGCAACGATCACCTGAGACACTTGTTAAGCTGTGGTTGTGGACTTGATTCCCTCTTGAGTTACTTCGAAATTCGCAGTCGCAATTGAGGCATGACTCACACCGCGAATTCATCTGTGACTTTGGCTTTCCTTTCTTTGAATTGGTCATGGTAGAGAAGTGGCCTGTAAATACTTCTGTTCAATTTGTCAACCTGTTTTGGTCTAGTTCGCGCTCATGATATATCAAGTTGCAGTCGTAAATTAGGAGGCACTAGCTTACTTTGGAGATTTTTAACTCCATCCAACTTCTAATGTAAAGACTAACTAAAAACTATAAAACAACACTTAATTTGAAACATTAGAATTAATCAATCTCCTTTGTCAAGATCAAAAGAGGTCCAAGACTTAGGGTTAACCACCCTAGTCTAACAATCTCCCTTTTTTTTATTTTGACAACATAGATTGATCCTAAGTAAAAAATAATGCAAAAATGTGAAGTTGGAGTATAACATGAATGAATGTTTAGGATGAAAAACTTTTAAGTATGGCATTCAATCAATCAAGGGAAATTTCTAAAAAGCTAAGTATGATGTTCCCCCTTAACATATGTTATAATTTTTAAGCTAATATTTCCCTTTAAACTTAAATACTTACTATCTCTCCCCCTTTGGCAAGATCAAAAAGACGGTGTAAGGGGGAAATAAAAAACAATTATAAGCATAAATAAGGAGTAAAAGAAGAATACTTTTATAAAGGTAAAATGCATCAAACCCATAAGACAATGTATTGCGAGGAAATAACTTTTTATTTATATAACTGTGGGATCACAATATTTGTTAAACAAAAAGCATAAAGAAAACAAGAAAAAATACAAAAGGTCCCTAATCTAGAGGAGTGGAGAATCATCATCATCTCCAGGAGATGTTTCCTCTTGTGCTTGTGTTGCTCCCTCAGTTTCATCCTCATCCTCAACTTCGTCTTCATTGCCATCTCCATCTTACGTATCTTCAAATTCATTGAAGTCCAGAAGGCAGCAAAGAGGAACTCCTATTTTCTCTTGGAGATCCACCATGTCATTGTGAAGGTGTGAAAGGAAGAGGAACCTTCTCTTCATCATCCTTATCAGTTTGTTCAACTTTTGATCAATGATGGCAAGAGACAACTTCGTCTTAGTTTTTGGTTGAAGAGGAGGGACTTGTATTTTGCCTTCTTCAATGTGAAGCCTTTTCCTCTTTGAAGCTTGTGAGGTTTTCATCTTCTTTGCTCCTATTGCACCAAGGGTATATGTATATGTATCCGAATGAATAGCCTTGGCATTTATAAGGTAAGAGAGGTCTAGGAAGTTTTGAGATGGAAGGAGCTTCTTGGTGAGGAATTTTTATTTTTCCTCATCAAGTGCTCCAAAAAATCTGTAGATGGCTATAATGTGGGAGGGCAAAAGAAATTGGCATTTTGGTTTTGCACTCATGTGGATCAATTGATCCACAAGGTATCGGCCAGTTTGGATCGGTTTATTTTTAACAAGGCAGAACAAAAATGCCAAGTCCTTTTGGGATACCTTTTCATTGCCATCTCCTCTTACATTGATTGAGAAGGTGATGATGCGATGAAGGATCCCTAGGGGTAAGGATTTTATGTGTTTGGCTAAGAAAGATCTTGGGTCGTGTTTGGTTTCAATAGAAACTATCGACCAAAATTCAGAATAGATGAGGTTAAATGCGAAGATTATGAAAGGAATTTATTCTCCGACTTGTAAGTTAAAAAGCGAAGATAATTGGTAGAAAGTGATGTGAAAAGGATCGCCAAAGGCCTAAAACACTAACCCATATTGTCCTGCTCTCGAATTGGCTTTTCGGCTCAATTGTACGGTGCACATAAATTCTTGCACAACCTCTTCGTAACCAGGTTCATCTGGAAAGATGAACTCATTCCAATCCAAGTTTGAGAGGAAAGCACATATTTTGGCATTGATACCTAAGGTTTCCAGCATAAAAGTTGAGGGTATCTTGTTTGGGAGAATGACCTTGGAAGAGTTTGCTTTGAATCTATCTTTTTCTTCCTTGGTAACTCCCTTTATGAGATGGAGGGCAGGAGGTGCAGAGGGTTGAGCCACTATCTTCCCTTTGTCTACCTTAGAGATTTTCTTTGGAGCCATAGCAAGAAAATGAAGAGAGCTTGATGATTCAGAGAGATTTGAGAGAAAGAGTTGATGTTTGGAGTGAAGTGATGAAACTACTATTGAATGAGGTATTTATAATCTTTGAAGAGGTGTGAAAACGGTCATAAACAACTATAAATAGATTAAATGAAGAGAGAAAATGGTTGGCAGTCAAATCACTTAATTGCCTAGGCAGTTACTCTAATTTGCATCTGCGAATCCATGAGTCGCGACCACGAATTCCAGAAAATGTGAGTAACAAATAAATTTTCCTCAGGAATAAACGCCTTAAAGGTCAAAATTTTGAAAAACAAACCAAAATTCGTGTTGTGGAGTGAAATTTTGCGACCGCAAATTGATGTTTGACAGCCTGGTGAAATTGACTTGTAATTCGCGACTGTGAAGAAGGAATAACGACCGCGAATTATGAGTCATTAATAAGAGATAGTTGAATTTTAAAAAACTTTGTGATCCATTTAAGTCTATCACCTACAAATATCATAAATCAACAAATATCAATACACATAGCAATATTTCACATAAGATTAAAAATTTTCACTTTAGGAAGCTTCCATCAAGCATTCCCAATTCTCTTTTAATGAAGTTCAATCTTTCTTCATTTAAAGGTTTAGTGAAAATATCTGCAAGTTGATGATTTGTGCCAATAAATTCTAACACAACATTACCCTTTTGCACATGATCTCTAAGAAAATGATGTCTAATGTCTATGTGCTTACTTCTAGAATGTTGGATGGGATTCTTAGATAGATTGATAGCACTTGTGTTATCACATTTAATGGGAATGTGATCAACTGTTTTGCCAAAATCCTTCAATTATTGTTTCATCCAAAGAACTTGGGTGCAACAACAATCTTCAGCCATATATTCGACTTCCACGGTGGATAAGGCAATCGATACTTACTTTTTACTAAACCAAGAAACTAGACATTCACCTATAAATTGGCAAGTTTCAGAAGTACTTTTTCTATCTAATAAGCTACTTGCATAATCTGCATCCGAATATCTTATGAGACTAAATGAAGAAACCCTAGGATACCATAACCCTAAGTGAATTGTGCCATGCAAATATTTAAAAATCCTCTTAACAGCATTCAAATGAGACTCTCTAGGAGAGGATTGGAACCTAGCATACATGCAAACACTAAACATGATATCTGGCCTAGAAGCAGTAAGATAAAGTAGAGATCCGATCATACCTCGATATCTCTTTTCATCTACCACCTTACCTGATTCGTCTTTATCTAGCTTGATGGTACCATTCATTGGAGTTTTAGCTACTTTGCAACCATCCATGCCTAATTTCTTTAGTATCTCCTTTGTGAACTTGGCTTGGTTGATGAAGATCCCTTCTTTGGATTGCTTAATTTGTAGACCGAGAAAGAACTTGAGCTCTCTCATTATGCTCATTTCAAATTCCCTAGTCATACACTTAGCAAAATCCTTACAAAGAGATTCATTAATAGTACCAAAAATGATATCATCAACATAGATTTGAACAATTAATGTAACATTCTTGTGCTTTTTGACAAAAAGTGTGGTGTCCACCTTTCCTTTCTCAAAAACATTTTTTAAAAGAAATGAACTAAGTCTTTCATACCAAGCTTTTGGAGTTTGTTTCAAACCATATAAAGCTTTGTTCAATTTAAAAACATGGTTTGGAAAACAATGTGACTCAAAACCGGAAGATTGTTCAACATAAACTTCCTCCTCAATAATGCAATTTAAAAATGCACTTTTCACATCCATTTGAAAAAGTTTAAAATTTATGTGACATGCAAATGCTAAAAGAATTTTAATGGCCTCTAACCTTACTATGGGGGCAAAGGTTTCATCATAGTCTATGTTTTCCTCTTGGTTGTATCCCTTAGCAACCAATCTAGCTTTTGTTTCTAGTAATGAAACCTTGCTCATCTAACTTGTTCCTACACACCTATTTACAACCTATAATAGGGTATTCTTTAGGCCTTGGGACAACTTCCCATACCTTATTTCTTTCAAATTGGTTGAGTTCTTCTTGCATAGTAAGCACCCAACTTTCATCATCAAGAGTCTCATCAATTGATTTTGGCTCAAGTTGAGAAACAAATGCAAGATTATTATCTAAATGATGAAGTTGAGATCTAGTACTTACACCCTTAGATGTATCACCAATGATCAAGTCCCTGGGGTGATACTTGAAAAATCTCCAATCTTTGGGTAGATCTTGGCTTGGTTCTACTTATTGTTGATGATGTTGGTCTTCATCTATTCTTGATGATTCACCTCCTTCTTTGTCTTTATCATCTCTTCTTGTAGAGTCATCCAATTCCAACTTTTCAAGATCACCTACAAGATCTTCAACGAAAATACCTTTCACAATATCAAGTTTACTAGATATATCCAAAACAACATTTATAGACTTTTCAACTACCATTGAACTTTTGTTAAAGACTCTATATGCTTTGTTTGTAATTGAATAACGTAAGAAGATTCCTTTATTGGGCATTATTTGGGATATGGTGATGTTCAAAAAAGGATTAACGACGTGGACAAGCAATCTTGGCACCCCTTAACAATACTGGAGTTCCTTACTTTTCTTGAGCTAGATTCAACTTCTCCTAAGCATATTATTCAACTCTTCACATCATATGAATCAAAATCAAAATCACACTTTAATATGAACGATGCCATTTTAGTTGTTTTATTTATTGATTTTTTTTATTAAAACGTGATTTTGACTAAACAATATGAATCAAAATCACGCTTTAATAAAAAAATATTTTCTCTGTTTAAAAAATATTGTGATCATCTAATTTTTACATTGTTTTAGAAAAAAATATTAATATTTTGTCAACTCATCATTTATTATATATTTTTTAATTTATATCATTAGTTATATTTGATAAGAAATTAAAAATACTTTTCTAGTTTAATTTTGATGTTGAAATTAAGATAAATTAATAAAGATAAATTAGAAAGATTATTTATAAATATTTTTTATTTAATAAAAATAGATATGCATTTTAAGATATCTCGAAAATATAAAAAAAAAAAAAAGAATAGTAAACAAAGCAGCTGAAACGGCATCGTTAGTATAATCTTTGTCAGTTTCGGACGCTGTCAGTAGGAGTATCACCAGGAATACCAACCGACCCACGAACCACTAGCGCTGGGCATGAATTGAATGGCAAATCGTAGGCTTCTTGCCGTTTTATGGTGGAGAAAATGGGCCAAGAAAGACTGGGTGATTGCAGCCATTGGATTCACCATTATCATCTCCGCTCTCACTCTCCTCTTCGATTCACAAACCGATCGCGATCTCTCCACCGCCGCATTTGATCTGGTTGACTTAACGCTACTCCAAAAAGCCAAAGATAGAGGCGCAGTTTGTTTAGATGGAAGCTCGCCTGCTTACCATTTCCAAAAGGGATTCGGATCTGGGGCTAGCAGTTGGGTTCTGCACATCGAAGGCGGAGGCTGGTGCAATACAATAGAATCATGTTCGCTTCGCAAAACGACACCGTTGGGATCCTCAAAGTATATGCAACGCCAAGTTCCTTTTGCTGGAATACTGAGCCGGGACCCATCTCGGAATCCAGGTAGACTACTTGTACGACTGAATAATTTGAGATTTGGGCAAGTGCCTATAAAAAATTTCGTTGCAGATTTTTTTAACTGGAACAAAGTAAAGATTCGGTACTGTGATGGTGCGTCCTTCGCTGGGCATCCAGAGAGTGAGTTTAAGGTAACTTAGTTTACTTCGATCAATTTTGACATATTACATATGCTGAAGAATAAAGCACTTATAGTGTTAAATATTGTAGAATGGCACAGAGCTGTACTTTAGAGGGCAGCTCATTTGGGAAGCAATTATGGATGAGCTTTTATCAATTGGATTGTCTAATGCAAAACAGGTATCTTTGTTTGGCTTCTATATGATTTCACCCTCTGATTCGTACAGTGATTGTGTTATTTTTTGGGCCTTTTTTGATGATTGGTTTGATTGTTGCAAATTTGTAAATATTGCTGCCCACTATTCAATTCTTGCTGATGTATTTAAAAACCTTGCAGGCTCTTCTTTCAGGTTGCTCGGCGGGAGGATTGGCTACTCTTATTCACTGCGATAATTTTCGACAACTTCTGCCCATGGATGCTACTGTCAAATGCCTTGCTGATGCAGGTTTTTTTCTTGACGAGTATGTTTGAGATGAATACTCAATTCTTCCTTTTGCTTACTTCCATGAGTTGTCTGATCCCCATGTCACAGTGTTTTGTATACCATTCTCTTAATCATCTCCTGGTTATGGGATTTGTATGAGGACATAAAGTTTCCTTTATTATATTTTCCAACTTGGAAGTTCTTATTTTCTTCTCACATCCTTCTCTTTAATCATACTATAATTTACCATATTAGGCCAGGGATTTTGTTCTTCTACAGAATTGGATATGCATCTTGATGATCTCCTATGCAGCGTCAAAATGCCATGAAATATTGAAATTTATGTTTATATTAAGTTTAGCAACCACTAATACGCTTGGTGGTGAATCTTTACATGCTCAAATATGATATAACACGCTAAAGAAATTGTTTTTTTTTTTTTTTACCTTCATTTCAGGAAAGATATTCTCGGAAACTATACAATGAGATCTTTCTATCATGATGTTGTCTACCTTCAGGTTTTGCTCCCTCTTCACCTGGGCCAGCTTAGACAATTTCTAGTTAGATGGTGCTAGTCTTTCCTTAGTCATACTATAATTTATCTAAGTAGGAATTAATATTATTCCATGATGGATGAGATCGAG
Organism: Omphalea diandra; assembly: GCA_949677035.1. Lineage (NCBI taxonomy): Eukaryota > Viridiplantae > Streptophyta > Magnoliopsida > Malpighiales > Euphorbiaceae > Omphalea > Omphalea diandra. The sequence goes on from CATIWR010194377.1 coordinate 44,298, forward strand.
CATGTGATGGATGAAACATAAGGAGGTTGAATATGATTATAAAATTAGATGTAGACAAGGCTTCCACATTTAAAGTAGTTTTAGCAGCATAATCTGGGCGGTTCTTTTTGAGCCTGTGCTCACTGTGTATGTGTTTACAAACTGACAGTTATTAATTATCGTGTAAAACGAAGCGAAAATAAGTGAAAGTAAGTCCTCAGCTGTGATTGATATTATTTCCTTCTTCATTCCATCAGGGTGTCACAAAAAGTTTGCATAAGAATTGTATTTCAAGAATGGAGTCAATGGATGCATTCAAGGCAGGCCCTCTCACAGCTACAACCATCTTCCCCCTCCCCCTTTCTCCTCTCTCCCTTCTTCATCTCTCTCTCCCCTCTTCTTTCTTCCCCTCTCCCTGTCTCCGTCTTCTTAGCCCCTCACAACTACAAGGTTATTGACCTGCTCCACATAATTGTAATACTGAACTGTTTTGTTGTTGCTTACTATTACAGTGTCTGTTTCCTCGAGAAGCCATTGAAGACATAAGGACACCATTATTCATGGTCAACCCAGCTTATGACTTTTGGCAGGTAATTCATCCACCAAAATTCTATATTTTCTCACAATCATTTTTAACTTTCATGTGTCAGTTTTATGATACTAATATTATAATCTTTAGATACAACACATCTTGGTACCTGATGGCATAGATGCTCGTGGCTATTGGAAAAAATGCAGAATGAATCTTGATTACTGTAATCCTCACCAAATTGAAATATTACATGGTGATTGTTCTGTACTCTAAAATCGAAAATATTTGTTCATTGTTGTACTAATTCATGGATATAGAATAGGTATATGCGTGAAGACACAACATTAAAGACAACAATTGTATGAGTATTGTGCCAACTGCAATGAACATATAGAACACTACTTCCAAGACTGCACAACTGTAACTATATTTATGGTCATCTAGGGTTGTCTTGGAAGGTACAGTTTTGACTGGGTGAGAGATCGTTGAAGGTGTGTCCATGCTCATTGGTACTTGGATTTTTGGTTTATCTTTGCTCATGTCGGTAGCTTCAAAACTGTACTCTGGAACTGACCAATTTATAAAAGATGGCATGAAATCCCTACACATTATTGATCAATTTGCCTTTTATTAGACCATTAATTTTTTATGGTCAGTGATGCTGTTACTGTTTGGTGGCCTTGATCTAGTCGTTTCTGCTTGTCAACTTATCATATACAGGTTTCCGCAATTCTCTGCTGAATGCACTGAGTGATTTCCAGAAAAATGAAAAAGGGGGGATGTTCATAAATTCTTGCTTTATTCATTGCCAAACAATTATGTCTGAGACATGGCATTCTTCCATATCTCCAAAAATCAACAATAAGGTGAGAAGGCTTTGTCATTTTACTTGTGTCATTTTGCTTCAAGTCATTATATTTCTTTATTGTCACGCTAAAGAAAGCCCAAGGACTATTCTATCCTTTATGGGTGTCAACTGTTCTGGTGCTTGTAACGACTAAAGCTCAATCACCAAGTTATTGATGTTTGTTTTTCAAATTTGGATTTTTCTCTTATTTTGTAAGTGTACTGCATAGGCTGACTACAGTTCTGACAGACTATTGCAGAATCAATAGGTGACTGGTACTTTAACCGCAGAGTAGTGAAGCAAATTGACTGCCCTTATCCCTGCAATCCCACTTGCTATAACATGGAATTTTTTTGATTTTGGTGAAGATATGCATGTTGGAAACATCTTTGAGTTACTCTTTGCACTGGATCTCAATGTCTCCTCCAACTCTCATTGACATTTCCCCTTTTAATGTCCAAGCCATGGTTCCAGATAATGGAAAGGAAGTGGAGGTGTGCATGAATACTGTATAAATTTGATTGCGTGTTGTTATTTTTGGGTAAACTGGAGGCGGCGTGTTGTTAATTAGCAAGAAGATATTTATTCCATTGCTGTTTTTTAATGGTCCATACCACCCAGGTGGTATTAATGCTGTAATTTTTTTTCTTTGAAGCTCATGGCATAACGTACTTTTCTGTGTTCTATTTGTATTTGTAGCACCAAATCATAAGCTGCTCTTGAACTAGTGGCTAAAGGTCTTTTTGATATTATCTTTAATTCCGATCAATTTAATATTTACCTTTTTTTATTTTTAACCAATGTGTCGTGGATATATCTTAAAAGGTATAATGATACATGTATGTGTTAGAGATAATCTTTATTAAAGAAATTTTTATACATGTTTTCCTTATTTTTATATTTTATATGTACATATATTTGAGATTTTTTAAATTAAAAATATTTATCTTATTAGTGAAGATTGTTTCTAATTGATATGAATTATTTTCCTTTAAAAACAATAATGGCAAATGGTAGAATGATTGGAGATGTATGTATCAAAATAAAAAATCAGACCAAGGCTTCCTCTAATCGTCTTTTTCTCTCACATTCCGAGTGCATGCCAATTGCTGTTCCACAACTAAAATTATTCGCAACTGTATAAGAAAAAATTGGAACAAGAAATATAATTTGTATTGATGAGGTTTTCTCTCTATTCGATGCTGCCTCTATTGTCGAGAGGTCTAACCGAGTTGCCTCAGTTATCATGTCCTGAAATCCAATTATAAATGGCGATTCATCATTCTGTCTCTGATTTTGAACCAAAATCTATTTCAAAATGTTACAATTTCCGTTGAGGAGGCTTTGTTCTCTTAATAATGCCTTCAAATTCGATTTATTTTGCTCTGAAGCTTTTGGAGATACGTCATGCTTACCTTCAACAGACATTAATCGTCTTTTGATGCAATTGCTGTGTCAAGGACCCGATGCTTTTTGTATCATGAATCTGAATGTATAAATAGTTAAAGATTAATGTACATGTATTTAATGATTAATATACATATATTTCAATATATATACAATTTACTACTAATATACATGAATTTAATGTATATAATTCACTACTAATGTGCACAAATTAATGTATATGCAATTAAAATTGAACGTACATATAGATTTGAGTTTATGAATCAATATAGACTCCGGATCCATGATATAATTTGTGCTTTTAATGTGTTGTTTTGAATTTTCATTTGTCCTCAGACTAAAGATGTTTAGGTTGTGTTTACTTTGGGAGAATTTTTCTAGTTCTCTAGAAAACTTTTCAAATGAAAATAAAAAAAATAAAATTTATGTTTACTTGATAAAATTTTTCAAAAGTTAAAAATGAAAATTAATTTTCATATTTTTTTAGTTTTCTAAACTCAAAAAGAAAGCTAAAAAAAACATTATTTTGATGTTTTCAAATGGAAACACATCAATCTTTTGATTAGGAAAGAATACCTATTGTACATAGATGTCAAGATGATATATGTTACTAATAAAATCTTGATATATGTTACTAATAAAATCTTTATCCAATATGTATTCATTTTCATCTTTTCTTTTTATAAACATTAACTTTTAATTGATAATTATATCATACTTTTCCACAACATAATTTGTGTAACACTATATAAAATATTCATTTCTTATTTTTTTCAATATCATTAATTTAAATTTTTTTTATTTTTTTTCAAGTTTTATACTACTTTATTTTTAATATATTTTCTGCTTTCTATTTTCAATTTCTTATAATATAAAATTTCATTTAGAATTTTTTCAAATGATGTGTCACTAGACACAATAAAATAATTTTTATAATATTTTTAATTACTTACAAATAATTTTCTAACTATAATAATAGGTTTAAAAAATCGGTAATCTAATTTAAAATGAAAAATAGAAAACATTTTTTTTTTTACAAATAAACATGTTTTACAAATTTTTTATGAAAATAAAAGTTTTCATTTTCTTTGAAAATTAGAAAATAAAAGTTGAAATAATTTTTATTAAGTAAACACATCCTTACCTTCTAGAGATTTGAATGTCTTCTATGATTTGATTTATTTTCAAATTCCACCCTTTATGCTTCGTTTATTTCACAAAAAATAATGTCTGAAAAAATATTTTTTGAAGAAAATATTTTCTAAATAATATATTTTATGATGTATAGGATACATTATAAAAATATTAATTTTTTAATTTAAAAGACTATAATAAAATTTAAATTATAAATATTTTATATTTATAATATTTATTATTTAGTATAAAAAATACATTAAAAATGAAAATTTTTATAGATTTCACTTATCACGACAATCACTGCTGACTGATGATAACCGGTAATGGATATCAATAATCAAATATGATCAGTGATAATTAATACATGTGTTTATATAATTTATTTTTTATTTAGATGATTTTGTCAAATTTTAAAAAATGACCTCTTGTTTTCAAAATAAAAATTTATTTTTCTAAAAAATGACTTAATTTTCTTTTTGATCGAAAAGGTATTTTCTAGTGTTCAATTTTTCTGAATGCATCAAACTTAGAAAAATAAAATAAAAAAATTTTCTTAAAAAAAATTTTCTGTGAATGATAATTGTATGCGATGCTTCGACTATTTGTCTGTGAAGGTTACCCACAGTAGACAATGCTTTTGACTGCTTTTCATCACCTTACTTCATTTTCTATCTCTACTTTCATTTTCTTTTTCCTTGGAGTGACACCTATCTTTAATAGTTTTTTACCTCTGCTTATACTTGGCCTCATTTTAACAAACCTTTAGACCTGGACTTTGTTTATAAGGACAACTCTGGCCTTTGGAGACCTTATCTCTTATTTACTATTCTTTAGGCTTAGCCATTAAGATTCAAGATACATTCTCATTTCAAGGCCCGGGCTTGAATTTGGCACATTTATAGTTGAGTAGATAATGTTTATATACATCTATAACTGTAATTGATAGACTTTGTATCTTATTGTATATACTTGTATATAAGCAAAGCTGATGTACAGGAGAGGTTCCGACTCTACACAGAAATACATAATTATTTTTCAGTTTTTATTCTCTATTCTTTCCCTCTTCTCTTGACTTCTATTATTGATTGACGGTAGATCACACCTAAATACCATTCAAGTTGACAATATTTTACCTATACCCTCACCCTTTGATTGATGACTTTTAGTCTATATATTAAATCCAATTGATGTCGGTCAATTGTTATTTTTTGTGTTTGAGTTTTCATACTGACAATAAATACCTGAAATTCTAAAATTTATTTGAGTTTTTCAGGGTAAACAACCTGAATCTCTTTCCATAACGATCTTTCAATCTGTTCTCCATAGTCTCATTGACTCTCTCATTAAAGCAATGTCGTGCTTCCACAGAGTTTGGCCTCTACTGCCTCTTGTGTTTTACTTCATTTTCTGAACTTCTTGAAGATGGCTTGCTTCCAGAATCCTCGCTTCCACAGATGATGACCTCGACTTTTCTTTCACTCATTCATTAGAATCTTACATAGATTTCTTCTAATTTACCCCACCCACCCCCCCCAAAAAAAAGTTCTTGACTCACATGATCAAGGAGGCATATCAGTAAGGAGATAGAGATAATCAATAATGAGGAGCCAACGTGGGGGATTTGAGAATAAAAACAAAAATGAATTTATCAATAAGATTAAAAAAGGGGTTAACGTTTTTTTTAAATAAAAGTCAACATTTGATATTTCATTATAATATGTCCATTTATCAAATTTTGTTACACGTCAGAACGTATTGTTTACATGCACTTTCATTGTGCTTGACATATATGTAGTTGATGAAAAATAAAATTTTAATGGTTATTTTTAAAAAAAAAAATCAGGGTCAAAATCAAAGCATAAGTGTCAAAATATTTTTTTTTTGCAAAAAAAAATCGGAAAAAATTATGTATTAGAGCATCTTCAAAAAACTTTTTATATATCAAATCTTTGTTATAAAGAGTCATTCAATAGGGTCTTTATTCTTTAAATATAAAATAAAAAATTTATTTGGCTCTGTATATTTAGAAGTTAAATTTCATTATCTATTCTGATTGAAAATTAGAACATTATAAATTTCTATGCATTTTGTTAATTAATATTCTTAATCCTTTTTTGTTGACAAAAATTTTAAAAATGAGGGAAAAATTAAAATCCTTAATTTTTTGACACTTTTTCTTTAAAATTTTTTGATTCTCTAAAAGAATTATTTTAATTCATTCTTGATTTTCATCTTTATTGGATAAACAAAATTGCATGACACAAGTTGTTTCCTCGAGTTAAGGAGATTTTTCAGACCAGAGTGAGTTTGATTGTGGCTAACATAAGAAAACTGATGATTACAAACTGGAATTTGCCTAGTTGGGTGTTGAAATTGATGATAGAGTAGATGAAAGATTTTTTTTTTTTTCTCTAAAAATTTATTGATAAAAGAATTTTTTTAGTCCATTCTCAATTTTCATCTTTAGTAGATGAACGAAATTATAAGGGACACAAGTCATTTCTCATGGAGATTTTTAGACCAGGGCGAGTTTGAGTGTAATGGAGATGAGAAAACTGATGGTCACGAAATCGCCTAGTCAGGTGTTGACATCAATCAAAGCATTACAGATGAAAGGTGAATGCAGAGGAGTGATGAATGTGGGACAGCAATTAGCCAATGCTGGGTCAAGAAATTTAGAGAAAGAAGAGAAATTGGCGATTTATGTGTTTTTTATGGCAGCAAATTGTATTGTGAACTCCAAACCACAACACATTGTGATTTGAATGTTCAAAACGTGCAGATTTCATTTATTTATCACACATGTAGTATATATTCATTATTTCACAAATAAATATTTATTAATTATCAATACAATGTTCATCAGCTATAATAATTTATGTTCATCATTTTATTGAACAATCAAATATAGTTATTTATGTTCATCATTTTATTAAATAATATTTCATTGTTGTTCATTTAATTTTTAATTTAATATGATATATATAACCATATTTTATTAATATTTATTATTTCTAATTTTTATATTCATTATTTGTCTATATAATATTATACATCAGTTAATTTATCTATTAAAAACATATAACTATTTTTATAAAACTTGATATTGATTGCTTAGTATTTGATATTTTAAACTTTTTATTCAATTATGATTCATTTTGGGGCTCAAACTCTTCAATTATTCTTTTTGCTACTGTAAAATTTTGAAATAAAGATTCATTTTGGTGTATTTTTTATTTGTTTTATTCATATTCATTACAAAAATATTCATTATTTATATGAACAATATTCATCATTTATAATATTCATGTTTGTTACTTTTTCATGTAATATTGAATAAGAATCAATTTGTCTATTAAAAAAAATATAACATTTTTTCATAAAACTTGATGTTCATTACTTAGTATTAAGATGTTCATTATCTGCTTGTATAATATTCATTTTTCATAATTTCATGTTCATTAATTATTGCATAAATTTTTATCAACTGTTATATTATATTTATCATATTTAATTCATTAAAGTAATCAAAGTAAAATATTTATAATTGAATCAAATAGCATTTATAAAATTTTAATTTGATTTGATTTAATTATAATTTTATATATTTTAAATTAATTTAATATAAATTTTTTATAATTTATTTATTTTAAATTAATTTAATATAATTTTAAATTATGTTAATATAATTTCTAATTTTTATAATTTATTATATAAAAATAAAGCTTTTAAAGTTAAAATTAAATCAAATTAAATAATAAAAAATTTTTGAGCCAAATTAGTTAAGTGTTTCATCAATTTATTTTATTTACAATAATAAAGAGAAAAAATTAATATAATTAAAAATTAAAAAAAGAAAAAAAAGCTCTTGAACTATGAAAAATTGGAAATAGTAAAGTATATGACTGATATATGCGGGGTGCGTTATTTTGTGCATGCGTGTAAACTCCTGGATCATGTTGCTACATGGTCCAGGGTTCACCATATTATAACTCTTTTTATGAGGGCATATGCTAAGGGTATTTCTATCTTTAAACAAAAATTATTGTATTTTTTAAAAAAACTTTTCTCCTTTCAACTAGTGAAAAAAAAAAAGTTTTCTGACTAATGGAAGCATTTTTTTAATGTAATATAATAATCCTTAAGGACTATTTTATATGAAATTAAAAATTAAAAGATAATTTAATTAATTAGACCAACAACGGAGTTTATAATAATTATCCTAATAAAATATCATCATATTTAGCTAAGGGTTCCTTTTCTAAATTCAACAACTTTTTATATATCCTCAACTGCAACTAAATCTTGTTTGCACCCCCCGTACAATGAGCCAAAACCAATTTTTATGCTAATGAATATTACCAAATACAATTCAGTTCTATGTTTGCAATTTACCATGCAAAGAGGTAGTATTATCCATAGAGCTATTCTTACTGTTCCATTACTTGTGAATAAATAACGAGAATTTTGATGAGAAAACTAGCTAGCCAAAATCTGAAAAGACCTATCAATATGAATTTTGGAGAAAATAAAACCAAAAGAGGACAGTGGTCTGAATGGTACTTTACCAAATGATGGACGCTAGCCTTTTTAAACGAGCTAAAGTATTAAATAAATTTCTAAATTTGTTTCAAAATGATAATAAATAATAAAATAAATTATTTATCAAATTTATCTTTGAATTTGTATTATTTTATCAAACTTACTATTGATTTTGTATTATTTTATCATAAAAGTCCATAATATTAGATGAAATAAATTTTTTCATTAAAATCACTCTTAATTTTGTATTATTTCATCATAAAAATCTAAAATACTAATTGAGTAGAGTGAACGTATTGTAACATAATTTAATAATTATAATATCAGTTTTTGAAGAGAGAAAATTAAAAAAAATTAAAAAATTATATTAAAAAATGTATAATGGTCAAGAAACACATTTAAAAGAACCGGACTCAGATATATTTTAACAAAAATATATCTTCCACTAGAATTCCTAAATTCTTAAATTTTCAAATTCCAAAAACATAGTTTTACTTTGACAATGAAATTTTGTTAATTGTAAAACGCGAAAAAATGATGTATTCATGGAATAATAATTTTACGCGTTCATCTCCATCTAAATTCCTAAATCCTTAAATTTCAAAATCTCAAAAATATAGTTTCACTTCGACAATGAAATTTTATTAATTGAAGAACACGAAAAAATAATGTCTTTATAGAATAATAATTTTGTTCGTTCATTTATTTGCAACAAATATAAGAAGAAATAGGTTAAACAACAGAATAAAAGTATGCAAAAGTACTGTTAATGTCGGGAAAGACTACCACTAATAGTGGCTCGAAGTGAGACGAATCTAAGGATAAGAGAACTCCTTAAGTAGAATCTCATGGGACCTAAAAAAATTAAATATAGTTTTATAATATATATATATATATATATATATATATATATATATATATATATATATATATATATATATATATATTTTTTTTATATATATATAAATATTTATATGTCAAAAATTATTTTTTTTTTTTTTTATTTTTTTATATAGGTTTATATAATTTGTAAAAA
>CATIWR010194388.1:0-11633 GCA_949677035.1 Omphalea diandra
ACAATTTCAAGAAGCCCTAACTCGATCAATACAAGCTGCCTTAACTTCTTTTGAATTACAAGTAATTAACCCATGTTTTAACCCCCAACCTGATGGCCTTAAACCCCTAATGGCCCAAAAAAAACCTAGTCAAGGATGCCCTTCTAAGAACAAATGAGTTGGAATCATAAAGTACATAGAGGGAAGTAGGGACAAGACCAATGGCTATTAACCAACCCTGGGATAGAATCGAATTAGAGAAGATGGCAGAGTCGGAGAACGCCTACTCTAAGGAGAACAAGGGTGAAGAAGTGCAAGGAAAAAGAGTTTCAAACTGTCAATAAAGAGATACCTCTAAGCTTATCCTTTAATGTGGGAGATCAGTAAGGAGAAATTCCTTGCTAAATCGAAGCTCCTGAACCTGTAGACATACAATGGAGTAAGAGATCCCGATCGCACTTGTCCACCTTCTGAACAATGATGCTGCTTAATGACATATCAGATGTTATCCTTTATAAGGTGTTCTTAACCACTCTGACTGAGACAACACAAAGATAGTCCTTACAACTCTCAGCTAGGTGAATACATTCGTTTAAGGAGTCAGAGGAGGCATTTCTCACCAGGTTTGGTACTAACATTCCTCGTAAGAGGAAAAATAGTTCCTTAAGATCTTATAGGCAATGAGAAGGAGAAACCCTCTAAGAATATATCAACAGGTTTAATAAGGAAGTCATGTAGATTGAAATCATATGCGAAATGGCACAACATTCAGGAGGCTCAAGGATAAGCTCCACATAAAGAACATTGACTCTTATTCAGACCTAATAACCTTAGCCTAAAGGTACATTAAATTGGATAAAAGAAAGAGGAAGGAATGCAAAAACAATGACAGTTGGAACCAGAAGAAGTCCAAAGATAGGTAACAGACAGTTCCTAATACCGAATGCTTTAACATCATACTTCTTCATCTGATAGAGCTCAAAACGATCGAGATTGACAATTCACACCACTCACCAAAACTAAAGGTAACATTCTCCTATAGATTAAAAAAAATGAGAATAATATTCAATACCTTTAAAAGTTAAACATAGAAAGGCTAACCAAGAGGAATAAAAACTTATTTTGCAAGTTATATGAGGACTACAGGTATGACCCTGAGTAGTGCTGGGACCTAAAAAAGAAGTAGAGCACTTGATAAAAATGGTAGCTCTCAAGAGATTTATCAAGGAGGACAAGGAAAAAAGACTGAGGGAAGAAAGAATAGAATAAAGAATAGATGAAAGGTAACTAAAAGCTCTAATAGGGCTTATCAATGTCATCATAGGAGGAGAGCCACTTGGGACCACTAGGAAAAAGTGCCTTCATTTAGACATCTTAATGGTGAGCTTAGACAAAGCAACCACCCATAGGTCATGTTTAGACTAGAGGACGAAGGACATATCTAGGGACCTTACAATGATGCTTTGATGGTCGATGGGATAATCAAGGATTAACTGGTTAGACAACTCCTAATTTATGGAGACAGTGAGGAGAATGTATTAACAGGATAGGCATACAGGGCCATGGGTGGCATGGTGGCAAACCTTAGGAGAGTTAGCAAATCCCTCGTAGGGTTAGGAGGAAAGTAGTTGAAGTCTATAGAAGCTACCATTCTCATTATGGAAGTGATAGACGGACAATCTGGCCTCACCTCCATTATAAGAACACTATCTCATGTCATGGATGATGAGTTTCCCTATAATGACATTTTGAATAAGCCTTACAACCTCTATGAGTCAGGAGTGGTGCACAACATCAGATACCTTACCATGAAGATACCAACAACCCAAAGTCTCAACTTTTTTCCTTTATGAAGGATAAGGCTTAGGCCAGAATAAAAGGTTGACAAAGGAAATTACTTTCACAAGCAAAAAAGGAGGTGTAACTTAAGACAATCATGCAAGTTATCCCATCATACATCATGAATGTGTTTTTATTATTAAAGTTCTTGTGTGCTTATAGGAATCTTTTTAGTGCCTTATTTTAGTGTAGAACTTAGGAATTTTTCTTGTTTTTGTAGTGTTTTTATTTTGAAATTAATTAATTTTCTATTTCTTTATATTCGTGCAAGAATTTTTTAAAAAAAGATTAATTGCAATTTTTGGCAGTATTGCATGGCTATTGCATGGCTCATCCATTAGGTCATACAATGACGCAGAGTTGACCAATTAGTAGAAGCATATTCGTCAATAGCAGTTCATGTGTGGGTCGTTGCATGGCCCATGCATCGGGTCATGCAAAACTACAAAATCATATTTGGGAAATGCAAAGTGAACATTCTTTTACGAAAAGAAGAGACCTAATGAGATAGACATCCTATAGCCAACAAGAGGCAGAATTGAGGAGAGAAACACAGATCTATCATCTACATCAATTTTGGGAGAGATTTTAGAAAACTTATCTCTTACAATTCATTGATTTAATTGGAGAATCCTTACCTTTTGAATATTCTTCTTTCACATTCAATGGATTTCTTCTTCTTTGTTTCTTCTTGTTCTTCTATAATGAATTAATTCTTTAATTCTAGGGATTAAGGCAAAGGCCCAATATTTTTGCATGGTTATACGGAGGAATTTTTATTCTATTGTGTTGGGTTTTCTAAATTTAATATGTTTGAACTTAATTTGCTTTTATGTATGAATGATCACATATATGCAATGTTTGAGATTCTAGATCATGGAGTGAAAGTTGAAATCTAAGGTTAGTCCTAACATGTTAAACTAGGAGATTAATGTCACGAAATAACTCATCTTCTAGAGATGTCAACAGATTATTCAAGAAACTTCATGTATTATTATTGAATTTTATGACTATGAGAGTAGACATAATTTCACCAATAATAGAATTGATTTTGCTCGAGAAAGATAATTGGGTGATTTAGGAAAATCCATCTTCAAGCACAACTCATTCACATTGAAGATAAAACTCTTGATATAGCTATGAAATAGTATTATGTTTTACCCGAATTTTCTAAAAATCATTTGCATAAGAGTTATCGTCCATTTAAATTTTGTTTGTTAATTTAATTTAGAAACTTCAAATTTTAGATTAATTATTTCTTCATAGTCCGATATCCAGACAATAGGAAAATTGAGTTATTGTTGGTATTTGTGTGAATCAATCCTTGTGGGAATGTTTTCTACTTTTCATTATATTACTTGAAGTAATTTATGCACTTGAAAGAGTTTTACACTCAACATGTGCAGAACTAGAGTGCACGATGATTTCGTTTTGGCGGGGCAAGCATGATAACAAGAAGCGAGGAATTATATGGAAGTCTTGGGATAGACTCTATGTTCCAAAAATGAAAGGGGCCTCGGGTTTAGGAAGCTTCACTAATTCACTGGAGCAATGGTAACCAAGCAAGGATGGCGTATGCTTACTTCCCCAGACTCCCTTATGGCAAAAATTTATAAGGCTAGGTACTTTCCGACTTACGGCTTTCTTAACACGAAGTTCGGGAGCAACCCAAGCTTTACCTGGAGTAGTGTTTACGATACTTAAGTGCTGATTCAAAGAGGGACTCATTGTTGAGTGGGGTTGGGTAATGCAATTCAGGTGTTTAGGGCTTCATGGATGCTAAAGGAAGGAAACCCCTTAGTTGAGACTCCACTAACCCATGGTTTGTAGAATATTATAGTTAGTTACATTCGCAATTCTACAAATGATGGGTGGGACATGGATTTACTGCAGGATGCGTTCTCAGACATGGGTTGGAGCTTGATTTACAAAATTCCAGTAAGTTGTAACCGACAAAAGGATGGTTGGGGAATAGAAATGGCAGGTGTACGGTCAAAAGCGGGTATAAGATGCTTATGATGAACTACCCAACTTCGGTTCAAAACAATGGCTTGGTTGCGTGGAGGAGGATCTAGTGCTTGCAGGTCTTGGCGAAAAGTTGTAATTTCCTATGGCGTGTTTGTTCCAGGTGTCTTCCTACCATAGCTGCGTTAGTGGCTAGATTGTGGATGTCTCCCCTATTTGTCCGATTTGCATGTCAAAAACTGAGACTACGTACCATGCTTTAGTTTTATGTAGTATGGCTAGGCAAATTTGGAGATTGACGAGTATAGGACATGCTAGCAATATAGCTCGTGATTTCGTTGAATGGTGTCATCAGCTGGGTAACAAGTATGGTGTGGATGTTGTTAGAGCGGCTGTGATGACTCTCCGGTCAATATGAAACAATCGAAACAACCTGGTGTAGAGGGACAAAGCTATTGTTGAGGCTGTTCTAGTTAGCAACTCATTGGCCTTGCTCTCACAATGACAAGATACGCGGTTAAGAACCAGTCATTCGTCTTTAGAGGATAGCGAGGATGGTGAGGTGAAATGGAGAAGAGCACCTCATGGAATTCTAAAAAGCAATATTGATACAACAGTTTTTGCAGTAGATGAGAAGGTAGGGTTTGGTTGTATCATTAGAAATGAAAGTGGCGAGATGGTTGCTGCAAAATATTAAAACATCCTTTTTTTTTAATTTAAATTTAAATTTTAGATCAAGTCACCTATCTACTATGGACGGACTTGGATCCAAACTCAATAATGAGATTATTGTTTTGGGTTCGTGCCGATGCGTTTTGGTGAAGAAAGGCTGGTGAGTATATTATTTTAAAGTTGATGGAATTAACGATTGGGTGCAATCAAATATATTAAAACTTAAAGGAGTCAATTAACCAAAATTTAAGTTAAGGGGTCAAATTATACCCATGAGCTGGCATCTTTTAAGTGTGTCCATCAAACAATTTGATTTTTAATAAACTCAAATTAATTAAAATTTAAATTTATATGAATTGAATAAAATTTTTTTATGAATTAAATCAAATTAAATTTATATTAATTTAATGAATTTGATTCTATTCAAATTAAATTTTCTGAAAGATATTTTTAAAATTTTTTAATATAAATGATATTATTTTGATTATTTATATAAATGAAATTTATTATATATAGAGTATATTTAATTTATTAATTTATTTTTAAATAAAAATGCATATTTATATCATTTATTTAAAAAAATACTTTTATAAAAATTCAATTATTAAAATTTTTTTATTAAGAATCGACTTAAATTTTAAATTCAAATAAATTAATTCAATTCAATTTCTCAAATAATCAACACCCTAGCGTCATCCATATATCAGTCTAAATTTTTTATGATGCCTTATAATCTTTTTTATCAAAAGAAGACTTAAGTATAACAAAACTACAAGTGTTGGCAATAATTTAATTCCTAATCTTCATTTAAAAAAAAAATCTAATTTTTATCCTCAACATCAATATGAAGATGTGAATGGGCCTTTCTTAGTTTTTTTTTTTTTTTTTTTTTTTTTTCAAAGAACACTTGCCTGGGACTTATATCAATGTCGCAAAGTCATCGTCAACCAACATGCTTTGGAAAAATGAGTCATTGCCTCTCAGTCTCTGATTAATCAAGTAAAATCATTTGATCCTAGTTTTACTTCTCAATTATTTCGGTTGTCTAAAGTTTATTTATAAAGTTGTTTGTTTTCATACCCACCTTCCTTAATTCTTTTCCCTTATCTCAAAAATTTTCTTTTTAAAATCTCTATTTTTATCTCTAGTTTCTTTATGGTTATAATATTATTGTTTGATTCTCTAGGGGCAGACACATAATATAATGTTATAGTGTTAAAATTTAAATGTTATTGTAGTAAAAAAAAATTACATATATTGTTTTTTTATTAAATAACTTATTAAATAGTCTTAAATGTATTACATATATGATATTAAAAGCAAAGATATTATTTATAAATTACATTATTTGTAATATATTAAAAATAAAGATCCTATTTACAAAAATACCTATAAACAAACACACATAATGTTTTTTTTTTTTTTAACAATGAAACTTTACATAGGAAAAATTACAATCATATTTGTTTTCATGATAAAATAAGATATGGTGAAATTTAAGAAAGATTATTAAGTGAAATATAAAAATTCATAATAAAAACGGTATGTAATCATAGAAAAGCATTAGTGGATTGTGTTTCCAAATAAATTTGCTTTTGATGATGCTATTTTCCGTCAATAATTGCTATATTATAAAATATTGCTTATTACCTATTTAGATCGTAAATTGGACTAGAGCAAAGCAAGAAAATTAGAGCAATTGATAAAGCAAAAATAATCTAATTCCTACTCTAATCTTTATCCCTTACCAATGTGAAGATCTGAAAGGGCTTTTCTTACTTGCTTTTTCTTTTTCTTTTTCTTTTTTCGTTTAATTGCAAAGAATACTTATTGCCTTGGACTAATATCAATGTACCTACCAAGTCATCGTCAACCAATATGCTTTGGAAATATATGAATCATTGCCTCCCCCTCGTCTTTGATTAATCAAACATATCAAAACCTTGTTTCTATCAAATTAAACATTTCATTTTTACTTTAATATTTTATCTTTGCTCCTCAACTATTATGGTAGTCCAAAGTTTTATTTATAAAATGTTTTGTTTTCATCCCCAACCTCTTTAATTATATTCCCTTTTCTCAAAATTTTCTTCACAACATTTCTATCTTTATGTCTAATTTTTATTTACTGTTATAATAATTTTATTTGGTTCTCTTTTTATAAGTAGTGACCAATCCATAATATAATTTATTTGGTTCTCTTCTTCAATTTTCTTCATCACTTTGAACTTTTTTTTTCTCAGAGATAATAGATCGAAAGTGAGTTATCTCAACAAAAAAAAAAAAAAATTGTTATGACGGAGGTACTTAATATAATATTATGTTTATAAAAAGCAAGATATTGTCAATTATTTTCATTCTCTGTGTCCTTGTATTTTTTTTTTTTCCCACATTTTACTTTAATTGACGTTATTATTTATCCTTTCTAGAGTGTAAATTATCCCAACTAGTGTGGTGGAGAGTTATTTTCAGTTTTTAAATTAATATTATCAATTTTGAAAAACTAAATGGAAAGGTAAGTATTAAATCTCAAAGTTTCAGTTCTTAATTTTTTAAGAGGTCGAAGGGTTTTCTCTTAATAATCCCTTACTTCTTTTAGTCTATATTCCAAATATAGATAAGGCAAAAATACTGTTCAACATAGTTTGTCAAGCAGTCTGGAACTTGATTTCTCTGTTTATGTACCCATAATGACATGAACTTGTACAAAATATATTAGATTTCTACTTCCATGAACTATTGGCAGTTACTTACAATGATTTTTAATCCGGATATTGGCAATTTTATTTCTGTTAGAGGGCCTGGGCTTGCAGTGCTTGGGCTTTTAGCCCCACCTCCTCCTTTTTGTTTTTTGCCCAAAAAATTGTAGTTCCTATGGTACTTAGGGCAAATTATATTATCAATATTTGTTCACAATACTTTGTAATTTAGGGATTCAAAACATGTGTGACAGTAAATACGAAAAAATTCATCTCGTCCGTATTTATTGCTTTATTTCTTTTTTTTTAACAAAGTTATTTTTTTATTTTAAATATTATTGTTTTATTTATTTTTTAACAAACTTTCTTTTTTTACTTTAAATTTGCATATTTATACTTTTATATATCTCTTTTTTTATTTTTAATTACATTGACATTATTATTATTATTATTATTATTATTATTATTATTATTATTATTATTATTATTATTAGAAAAAATAGACTTATTTTTTTCAAAAAAAATTTGATATAAACTGTAGGTTTATCAATTTTAATATTACAAAGGAAATTAAAAATATCAAAATATTTAACTATAAAAAATGAAGCTATAATTTATAAAAAAAATGAATCTATATTTTACAAAAAATGAACTTACGGTTTACTAATAACAAATCTAAAGTTTATATCAAAAAGAACCTACAGTTTTAAAAAAAAAATAAATAAACCTACAGTTTACAAAAAATGAATCTACAGTTTATAAAAAATGAATTTACAATTTATTGATAATTTTACACCAAAATGAACCTACAAACTATAAAAAATGAACTGACAATTCATAAAAAATAAATCTACAATTTATAAAAAATGAACATATCGTTTACAAATAATGAGCCCACAGTTTACAAAAATAAACTTATAGTTTACTAATAATAAATTTACAGCTTATATCAAAATGAAGCTACAATTTATATAAAATGAACCTACAATTTACAAAAAAAGAATTTATAGTTTACTGATAATAAATCTAAAGTTTATATCAAAATTAACTTATAGTTCACAAAAAATGAACTTACAGTTTACAAAAATAAACTTGTATATTTAAACTAATCAACTTACACCAAGTAACAAATGAGCCACAAAAAAAAATATAAAATCTATTTAATAATATTGATAATATTAAACATAAATTAATATTATATAATATTTAATATTGTATTAAAATAAAATTATATTAATATAATATTTAATATAATTTAAAATAATAATGTAATAATGTAAATTAATTAATATAATAATTTAAATTATATATAATATTTCTATATAATTATATATAATAACATAAATTATATAATTATAATAATATAACATAGTTAAAAAATATAAGATAATTATATATTAATATAATTATATATTTTATTAATATAATTATATAATATATAAAAACACACAAAAACCTCATTTATAAAATATGAAAGAAAGAAATGATAAAAAGTTGTCTATATATTGTGGAGAGTTACTGCGTGGGTCCCTTTTGTTTTTTGTTTTTTGTTTTTTGTTCTTACATGTGTCATAAACTTTTGGTTTATATTACTATATGAACATGTTCATGATATAACAACATGTACTATTAGCAACAAGTATGTGATTTCTTTTTTTCTTTTTTTTACAAGGAGTCGTACATTTTCAAGCTGAAACTAGAAATTACATCAAATTGATTGACTTAATTTGATTTGATTGAATTTAAAATTTAGTTTAATTTGATTTTTTAAAACAAAATTAGTTAATTTGATTTAGTTCAGTTTTGAAAAATCAAAACTAAACAAACTGAATTTTTTATTAAAATTTTTTTAAAATAAATAATATAAATATAGTTTTTTACTGAAAAATAAATTAAATATACTTTGTATATATAATTATTATATAATAAGTTTCATGTGTATAAATAATCAAAATAATATAATTTATATTAAAAATTTCAAAAAATATTTTTTAAAAAAAATTGATTCAAATCGAATAGGAACCAATTAAATCAAACTAAGTTCAATTCAATTCATAAAAAATTTTAATTTGGTTCAATTCCTATAAATTTGAAATTAGGTTAATTCAATTTTGTTCAAAATTGAACTGATAAATGGACAGCTCTGAGCGTACATACTAATTGAAATTCAATATTTTTTTAAAATAATTTTAAGAATATATCTCTCACATTGATTTACGCATTAATTAAAATTAATTTCTATGATGGATCTTAACAATTGAATCTAAGAGAATAGTAAATGAACAAATTTTATTAACCACTTAAATTAATCCTCAAGATTAGGTTTAAGATTTTGATAGAGAAATTATCTATTTTGGCATTGTGGCAGAATTGCATTTGCAAATTGCTTTGGCGGCATTGAATGTAATGAAGAGAACTTTTAGTTCATTGTTGTTTATATTTTTTTACTTGAACCCATCTAATAAAATCTTACTTGATCATATACATTACTAGTAGTTGCTTTGCTTGTTTGTCAATCATGGGTCAACAGGTTGAAGTGTGGTCTGTTGAAAAAGGCACCATCCACTGTTTTACAATTAGGGATCAAAGAATCAAGAAATGCTTAACATCTCAAAGCATCAACAAAGGCATTCATTCGTACCTGTAAGTATAACTTGCTTGCCAGAAGGAGCCATGCTTAAAGGCATGAAGGAGCTTACCTTTAGTTAAGGCCTGAGACTAAAAGTTTACTTGGAGATTCCTGAAGCCCATATGCTGGATCATGTCTAGAGAAATTTGACTGCCTTATTTATGTCATCATGAAGGGTAATGGATGGACTTTACGTTGCACAATTATTCTCACAGTAGCACTATGATCATGAAAGTATAATAAAAAGATATGTGCATAAATAGCATTTGCCAGTCCTGAAAATTCAATACTATAAAATATAAGTTATGCACAAATTTAGATACTTGCAAAGTAAAAATACTAGATGAATTTGGCTTCAACAAGCTAGAGAAGGATAGTGACAGATCTCTCCACCATTGAAATCTGAGAAGAACTGAGCATCTTCTATAAGCGAATATGATATCATCATATTGAAATATGCTTACTTCCAGCTTAGTTCACACGGAAGCTTCAATTTTCTTCATCATCCTGAATGTTTTTTTTTTTTTTTCAGAGACAATAAATCAGATGTGAGTAAAATTTGTTGGGACAAAAGTATCTAATATAAAATTATATTTATAAAAAGCAAGATATTATCAATTGCTTTAGTTTACTATGTTAGTGTCATTGTATTTTTTTTTTTTTAGATATATTGCTTTAATTTGGGTTGTTAATTAGCCTTTCTAATTGTGGGAAGTTAGTTAAGATGTCAATTATTCTTTAGCACTGGTGGGTAGTTAATTTCAATTTCTGAATACTATACATTTTAAAAAATTGGATTTCAGTTTAATTTTTTCAAGAGATTGAAGGGTTTCTTTTAATGATCCTTTAGTTTCTTTGTCTCTATTGAAAATTTGTGAAGATATATGTAAGAAATGCAGATTTTCAACATAGTTTGTCAAACAATCTAGAACTTAATTTCTCAATTTCTGAACCCATAACGGGATCCAAAACGAGGAACTCTGAATATGTACGAACTATATTTAGCTTTCTAGGGCGACAAGCACTTGGCAATTGTTTACAGTGACAACTATATTTGACCTTTTGTTACCTTTAGAAAATGAGGAGAAAATTAAATTAGTTACTTTTTTTTCTTTTAAAATATAATAAAAGATAAAATTTATTTAAATTGTAAAGGACAAAATAGAAATTCAACTTTCAAATATTTTTAGAATATATTTTCTCCTCATTTTCTCTCCATCAATTTTCTCCTCTTTCCAAACAAAAAAAAAAATTACATATTTTCTTTCCCTTCACTTTCTCTAACCTCATTTTCTTCCCCTTCACTTTCTCCCCTTCCCTCCAATTTTTTCAAACAAAGGATTAAAGAAATTAATATTCGCAGTTGCCATTATTGATGGGGGACTCAACATATTATTCACAGAACAAATAGTCCAGTTAGGCTATTTTTGTTACATAAACAAAGTATAAATTGGGTTCAATAGGCCTCTTATTAGGCAAATAAACATATACTAACAATCAATTATCGTCAAATTCTGAAATTAAATCTTCACAATATTAATTGTTCAGTAAGGTTGAGCACAGAATGTAGAGAATTCTGAACTGAATTGAAAAACCGAATTGGACAAGTTTTCAAATAAAAAAAAATCTCAAAATAAAATAGATGTAATGGGTCCAATTTTTTATGTATCTTTGGACCGAGACCTGAACTAGAACCGTCCCGACTCTTAACAGGACCGATATATATATATATATATATATATATATATATATATATATATATATATATATAAAAAAAAAAATATATGTTTTATATATATATCTATTTGTGTGTGTATATATAGATAATATATAGAGTTTTTTTTTTATTT
>CATIWR010194410.1:0-18263 GCA_949677035.1 Omphalea diandra
CTTCGTCCCTTCAAACAAATTGCATTAAACTATGACTATTAGGCTACCTTTACCTCATCAAGCATCTATCTAATATTTTTTCTCTTGTGCAATAATCTTCAATTGATTTTGCAAGAAATTTTTATTTGTGATTTTACCAAACTCTCAAGCTTGACATTTTCATTGTCCAATATAAACAAAATTGACAAGCTTAGTGGGAAACCTCCAGTCGAAGATAGCAAGTTGAAAACGGATATTAATAATTTAGGAAATTTGTGTTATGGACTGAGATTTATGAATTGTATTTTAATGGTCTAAATCCAGGCTGTTATCCTAATTAAACAAACTTATCTATCTCACCATTGACTCAAGACACCACTATATATAAAGGCTTTGCCTCCTTCTTCAACATGCATACACACTAAACAAACAATCAAAGATGGGAACCCCGGGACAACAACAGGATTGTTATTCTCAGATCATTCATGCTCTAGTGTTCTGCATTGTAGCCACGGCTGCGGTGGCTGATAAATATAAGTCTTATAATTATGCTTCCCCTCCTCCTCCGCCTCATCACCCTAAACATTACTATACCTCACCACCCTACAAATACCAGTCTCCACCTCCAAAATATGTGAAACATCCTCCATATTATCACAAGTCACCACCAAAGCATGTTGAGCATCCACCATATAAGTATCAATCACCACCTCCGCCAAAATATGTGCATCACCCACCATACTATTATAAGTCACCTCCTCCTCCAAAGCATGTGGAACACCCACCGTATAAGTATAAATCACCACCTCCACCAAAGCATGTAGTGCACCCGCCATACTACTACAAGTCTCCAACTCCACCTAAACATGTAGTGCATCCACCATATAAGTCCCCACCTCCACCAAAGTATGTGCACAACCCACCATACTATTATAAGTCACCTCCTCCTCCAAAACATTTGGAGCACCCACCGTATAAGCACAAATCACCACCTCCACCAAAGCATGTAATGCACCTGCCATATTATTATAAGTCTCCGCCTCCGCCATCTCCTTCACCTCCTCCTCCATACTACTATAAATCTCCACCTCCACCATCTCCCTTGCCTCCTCCTCCATATCAGTACACATCACCCCCTCCTCCGGTAAAATCTCCATCTCCTTCATATTATTATAAGTCCCCACCTCCACCATCTCCCTTACCTCCACCTCCTTACCACTATACACCACCTCCTCCTCCAAAGAAGTCTCCACCACCTCCATATCATTATATATCACCTCCTCCTCCAGTAAGGTCTCTGCCTACTCCATACTATTACAAGTCCCCACCTCCCCCATCTCCATCACCACCACCACCTTCTCCTTCACCCCCACCTCCATATCACTATGTATCACCTCCTCCTCCAAAGAAGTCTCCACCTCCTCCATACTATTACAAATCTCCACCACCACCTTCTCCTTCACCACCACCTCCATATCATTATACATCACCTCCTCCTCCAAAGAAGTCTCCTCCTCCTCCATACTACTATAAATCTCCACCACCACCCTCTCGTTCACCACCACCTCCATATCACTACACATCACCTCCTCCTCCCAAGAAGTCTCCACCTCCTTCGTACTACTATAAATCACCAGCACCACCATCACCCTCACCTCCTCCTCCATATTACTACACATCTCCACCACGTCCAAAGCACTATTAGAACTATCATTGAATCACTTTGAAATGTACGAAGGATAACTTCTTTACATGTTGTTTTTCAAGTAACATTGCAATTACCAAGTGGTTGCGTAAAATAAGGATCCAAATCAAATTCCATAGTGAATTATTTTGTATTTAATATTGCTTTTCATGTCATTTTCCTGTATTGGAGACAATAATGAAATTACTATCGTTCGCTTTTTCTTCTCTCTGCATTTTCCTGTATTACAGACAGCAGTTTGGGTATCATGTTCGTTTAATCACATGTCAATTTTCTAGAGACCATTGGGACGAAATGCAAAATTGCATAGTGGAACTGGCAATCAACTAGCCGCACAACAATCATTGATCAAGCCAAAAAAAAAAAAAAAAGACAAACCTGACCTTTCCGTTTCACGTAGTTGACAAAGAAGAAGCTTTGCAATCAAATCCAGCCGTACAGCATTGTACCAACAAGTGTCTCGAGTCCACATCATCACTAGGTCTATGGCAAACACTTCACCGAACCTAATTTCTCTCTCTTTTTTTTTTTTTTTAAGTGCATACTGGAAAGAGAAAATTATATCGTTGAGATTAGAGTTCTACCTATCACTTTAGATATGTAAATTTTTGCTTTTTTTTCGAAAAGGAAAAGTCTACGCTATATAGGGTCATAAAAATTTGTTTTCAGCGCTATTAATTTATTATTAAAATCAATCGCGAATATGTGCAATAATAAATTTAATATTTATTTATATCAATTAATTAATTAAAATATAAATAATTTATTATAATTTTATAAAAGATATTATTAACATAATTAAATAATTAAATTAATATAATAAATTTTAATGAAAATAATATAATTTTTAATACAAAATAAGAAAAAATATTGCTTTATTTTTTTGATAATTTTTCTTTTTTAATTTTTAACAATTTTCTTATTATATAAAAAATTTCTATATTATTAAATTTTTAAAATTATTTTTTATATGAAATATTTTCTTTTAATTAATTGAGCAAATTAAATGCTTAATTATTGTTTATTTGAGACTTAACAAAATGAAAACATATAATATTATATCATCTTTTTTCAAAAATATTATAGTATTTATAAAATTACTTGATAAATGATAAATATTTATTTCACATTGAGTTTGAGATTGAAATTAATTGTATATTAGTTGAAAATATGCATATTACATGGATTATAATTTAATATATTATTTAAAATTTATTCATTGTCCAAATAAACAATATATGTTTCTTAAATATACGATATATACATACTATTTTTAGCCTTATTCATATAATTTTTAATTTCTATTAATAAATTAAATATGCATTACACAAATCAATAATATACTTTTCTTATATATATATATATATATATATATATATATATATATATATATATATATATGTATATATATATTGTATAATTATTTATTTATAATTTTTAATATATTTTTATTTTTACTTATAGTTTTTAATTAAATAATTTTATATATTGATTTAATAGATATTTTAATTACTTATTTATCAAATAATTATTTTAACAAATGGCTAATTATCATTGAACAGATTTTAAATTTGACACATGATAAATTATCTTTTTAAATAAACTTTGAGATCAAAATGAATTATATATTGACATTGATTTTAGAGGTAAACACTACTTTCCAAAAAATAATAGAGACAAGGTTATGACAATTTCAAAAATCTGCCTTTGGTTGATTATTTAGTGACAAATTTAATATTCTTCAATAATAATATCTAATGTCACGTTCCATCCCTCTATAGATATTTTTGAAACAACTATATTCACCTCTGGAAGTGGTACTCTAGCCTTCTAGGACATATTTATTTGCCTTTCATAATTTATAATGTCATTTTTTTCTTTTTATATATATTTTACAAATCCTTTTATCTGCCCCTAATAATAAAATTAGGTTTTGATAACCTAATTTATCGCTCAAAATTGAAATTTCCAGTCCTTATTATTTTTAAGATATTTGATATTGTAATATTTTTAATTAAAATGCTAAGTTATTGATTTTTCAATAGTGACTTTTACGCTCTTAATACATTTTTAATTATTACTAATAAATCAAAACAATTTTATTTAATTTTTATACCCTTAATATATTTTTAAAATATTATGGACGTTTATGCTCTTGTTTTTATATATTTATGAGAAAAATTATTTCATTCTATATTTTCTTTCTAAATGTTTTATTATTTAAGTAATTTTAAATATATATTTGATGGCTAAATCTTAAAATCAATATTAGAAAGTTAAATGTATTTAATAAAATTAATAAAATTCAGTAATTATAATTACTAAACAAATTGATTAGATTCATTAATTAAAATTTTAATATTTATTACATTCAGCTTTTAAAATTAACACTTGATTTTTAATACTTAAATTTCAATTTTTCCAAACACTATTGTATTTTTGCAAAACATAATACTAAAATTATTTTATAAAAATGAAGAAAAGTGCATAGATATATCATAATATTTAACTTTTAGTTTTAAGCAGTATAAATTAGATATAAATAAAAGAAACCATATAAATTAGTGTCTAAAATATTCAACTGTAAACTGAAAAAAGTTGTAATATATTTTATGTTTTTAAAAATGAAAATATGATTCGAAAATCATGATATAACAGAATTTTGTATCTCTAAATATTTAAACTTTGGCTTTAAAATTTTCATCACAAAATTGATATGTAATATTTTCGAGGGAAATATAAAAAATAATTTCTAAAAAAATAAATTTAAGCATTTAATTTAAAATGAGTATTTTTATTAATTTAAAGTAATTTTTATGAATAGGGACAAATTAAGTCATATGTAATTGCAAATATATTTATAGCTCAAATAGAACAGAATTGGACACAAATATCTAGAGGCAGTAAAAAAATATTTTTAAATAAAATTTAATTATTTTTAATAATTTAAATTGAATTATTCGAATCAATCTTTGATACTTATTAAAATTGAGTCAATTAACATTGATTTATGAGTTAAGTTTGACTCTAATTTTTTAAATTATTTTAAATTTTCTTTTAAATTAGATCAAATTGTTGAATCGGATCAAAAGTATGACACCTTTACGAATATCAACAAATGTCATATGTTTGATACAAACTATCAAAAGTCAAATGTAATATATAAAAAGATATAAGAGTAATTATAATTGATTGTTTTGAATTGTTATTTGAGATTATTGTTTTGAATTGTTGTTTGATATGTCATTATTTTATTAATTAGGTGATTAAAAATGATAAAAGCAAAAAAGAAAAATACAAAATTTTGAAGTCATTACCAATTATTTTAGGCTTACTTAAAAATCTAATTTTTAGATTGATTTTTAATTTTAGTTTATACTTCAACTCATATCAATAAAATAGTTATAACTAATAATTTAATTTATTATTAGCCTCTGATTAGAGTCTGATTAATTTTTTTAGCTAAGATGGTAATGTGATATTTTTTTAATAATTTTTTAGCACTTAAAAAAAAAAAGAAAACTCTATTTTTTTAATTAAACATATTTTTCATATTTATAAATGATAAAAAAATTATTTTACGATTCAAAATTAGAAAGAAAATCAAACTAAAAAAAAAATCAAATCCAAAAATCATTAGAAAGAAAGATTCTTCAAAATTCTAGCAAAACCCATAATCCTTCCTCAATATATTCAGAAATTCAGTTCAAATAAACCTTAAGTTCACTTCATTTCAAATTTATATTCACTGATCTTGATGACAATTAGTTTCAAAAGAATAATAATATTTGATATTTTGAGGAAGTGGAGTTTGAAGTACCTCATGATAAGCGATTGCCTAGGGCTCGGTCTCGTCTCTCTACCCGGTGACTGTTTTGCATCTTCTTTGTTGCTATACTTCTCAATGCTATGGTATATGCCACCAATTTTACTGCCTATGCTTCATAAACTTCACTCACATATGGAATCATTATAGTTGTCTTGCTTACTTCTCAACATGGATTGTCCATACAGACACTCATTAAATAATTTAATGTGGACTTATATATGAATCTCACCAGTCATTTGACAAAATACCTAATTAAATTTAGTCTGGCTTTAATTGAAATTCTATTGCAGTTATAGTAAATTGAGCATCAAGCTTCCTTTCTTCGTTTATTACTTGCCTCAATACTAAATGCCATTGCTACAGGAGTAAGTTTCCTCTCTTTCAATGTCAGCACTGAGATGAGTTTTGGTTTTGCAGAGGCTCATCATAATTTCTTTCTTGTGGGTGGATTTTGCACACCTGGTGTTTGATGAAAATTGTGAAAGAAATCTGGTGAACTTCATCACTTTCAATTTTAATTTTGAAATTGTTACATAAATTTTTAACTGATACGGAAAAATTATTAAAAAATATCGCATCATTAACTTAGTCGAAAAATTAGCCAAATTCTGATAAAAAAACTAACATTAAAACGAATTGTTAATTATAATTATTTTCTTGATACGAATTGAAATTTGTGCTAAAATTAAAAATTGATCTAAATTTGAGATTTATAAGTAATTAACTATATTTTAATGCTTTTGCGTCATGAAAGTTGGCTTATGCCATCTAGGTTATTGGGATGAGCCCAATATAATGGGTTAGAAGCTATATCCGATACCTATTTATAAGATCTAGCACTTGTATTTTATGAGGTTATAGATTTGAATATCCATCAAACTAACCAATATAGGGTGAGTTTTTTCTTTTTTTACGTCTGCTATAATTACAACCCAATCATTATAACTTTTTCATTTTAAGGTTAGAAAATTCGATGAAGATAGAAATATTCTCAATCCTTGCTTGTCTTCTTCGATAAATGCTCTTCCGTTATCTTTTGTGAGTAACTTCTAATTTTCCATTTTCATGTCAACAAAATTCCATTCTCAACTCAATTTTCTTCATTTTCTGATATTTTGACGCACTTCAAAAAATTAATTACAAAAAATAACTTTCTCTTTTCAAAAAGAGGTCATTTTCATATTTTAATAAATTCATCTAAATGAAAAATAAATAATGTAAATGTGTATTTATTATCACTAATCATTGTTTACTATTGACACTCATAAGGGACTGTCATTGACTGATAATGATCACTACGTGATTGATTGGATTCATAATTTTTTTGATGTATTTTTAATAATTAAATAATAATAGTATAAATGTAAAGTATTCGTGATCTAAGTTTTGTTATACTTTTATAAATAAAAAAATTAATATGTTTATACTGTATATTAAATATCAAAATACTAATTGTTTAGAAAATATTTTTCTCAAAAATATTTTCTTTGAAAAATATTTTTCATAAAATTATTTTCTATAAAACAAATGGAACTTAAATACTCCATTATGTTTGGATTGATTAGTTTCTTCTTCTTATGTTTTATGGTGAATTGGAATTTGTACCTTGGTTAATGAAATGGGGGGAAAAAAAAAAAGAAAAGAAATTGCAACGATTGTGTGTTGGATGCTTTTATTTAGCTGGCTTATTATGGATCGTAATTGCATAAGTCATACAACAAGAAGTAATTAAGTAAACTTTTCCATATTTATTATTGTGAATGAAGGAATACAACTGAATTGGTCTTCTATACTTACTTGTGATGATAGTCTTCATATTTATTCTTCAATCATATTTTGGACTTATGATCAAAGTCATATATTCATCATAATTTGCAACAAAAAGAAGCTCAAAATGAAGGATTATGATTGATGTCGTGAGAGATAATAAAGGAAAAAATTGAGTAATTTTTTTATTATGTAAAGCATTAAACTAATTTGGTAGGCTAAAAATGCATTTAGTTATTTGTACTCTAATTCTTAGGATTTAGCTCCATCGGATGTAATTTTTTTTCTTTGATGCCTTGGTTGGACATCGTTAATGGTTTTTCTTTCTTCACCACAAAAAAAAAAAAATGAAGGGTGGCTGCTGCGTAATTAGACATGTTATAGTATTTGAAAAACTTTTATTATGAGAAATTTAGAAAAGCATAATATATCTTCTAGTGAAATGGGAGATGAGGCCAAATGATTGGAGGTGGATGACATTTTGGTGGAATAGGCAGGCAAGTGAGGTGTATTATAGGAGGAAATCAAGTGATTGGGGGTGGATGAGACTTTGGTGGGCCGATTGTGGTGTATGATTGTAGGAAGCTACAAACTTTTAAATGGTGGAGGCCTTAAAACAGGTATCGGGAATGGAATATGTGGAGATGGAGGTAATGAAAAGGGAATGTATTGAAGGAGATAATTTAGGTGATAGATGTAGTGATGTAACTAGTAGAGATAGAGATGAAGTTGGTGGAGATGGAGATGAAGTTGGTGGAGATAGAGAGGAACAAGGTTATATTAAAAGAGAAGCAGTTTAAGATGGTGATGGCGAAATATCTGTGTGAGAAGGTGAAGGAGATAAATGAGGGTGAGGATGGAGATTTTGTAGAAGGTGTAGGTGAAGGCGATAGAGGTAGAAGTATCATTATTAGGTGGCAGTGAAGGAGAATGTGTTGGCGGTATAAGTGGAATCAAAGAAAGTGTTAATGGCAATGTATGAGGAGAAGATGTAGATGGATATGATGGTTGAGTAAATGGATATGAAGAGTAATGTGGTGATAAAGATGAAGATGGTGTTGAT
Organism: Omphalea diandra; assembly: GCA_949677035.1. Classification (NCBI taxonomy): domain Eukaryota; kingdom Viridiplantae; phylum Streptophyta; class Magnoliopsida; order Malpighiales; family Euphorbiaceae; genus Omphalea; species Omphalea diandra. The sequence continues at coordinate 8,344 of CATIWR010194410.1, forward strand.
CGAGAAACACTTGGATGAAAAGTTGGTAGAGATAATTGTGATGGGGATGTAGAATGTGTAGCTGGTGAGATTGGTAAAGGTAAAGGAGAATGTGTTGGTGGTACATATGAAGGAGTAAAAACAGGTGTTGATGGTGCATGTGAAGGAGATATTGATGAAGAAGATGGACGTAGAGGTTAAGTTGGTGTTGGAGAAGTCTTCCCATTAAAGGCTGATGGTGAAGGTGGTTGAAAAACATAAATGGGAGGTGATGGCAAGGTAGATGGAAATGGTGATGGAGGTAATTGAGGAGGTGGTGATGATTGTTGTGGTGGAAGTAGTGGCAGTAGTTTAAAAGGTGATGAAAGGGATTGTTTTGTAGGTGGAGGCCTAAAAACAAATATTGGGGGATGAAATACGAGGAGATGGAGGCAATGATGGAGAATATGTTAAAGGAGATAATTTGGGTGTTAAATATGGTGATATAGCTAGCGAAGATGGAGATGGAGTCGGTGAATATGGAGAGGAATGAGGTGATATTGATGGAGGAGTATATGTAAATGATGATGACAAAATATTTGTGTGAGAAGGTGAATAAGATAATAGGAGTGAGGTTGGAGATTTTCTAAAAGGTGTAGGTGAATGTGATGGATGTGGAGGTGGAGACTTCATAACATTAGTAGGTGATAGTTAAGGAGAATGTGTTGGAGGTACATATGGAGCCAGAGAAGGCGTTGATGGCAAAGTATGGGGAGAAGGTGCAAACAGACGTGGTGGTTGAGTAGATGGATATAGAGAGTAATGATGTGATAAAGATGGAACAAGTGGTGATGGAGAAATATTTGGATGAAAAGGTGATGGAGACAATAGTGATGGGGATGTATAATTTCTAAGTGCTAAGATTGGTGAATGTGAAGGAAAATGTGTTTATGGTATATATGGAGGAATCAAAAAAGGTGTTGGTGGTGCATATGCAGGAGATGGACGTGGAGGTTGAGTTGGTGTTAGAGAAGTCTTGCCATTATAAAGTGATGGCGAAGGTGGTTGAAAAACATAAGGAGGAGGTGATGGTGAGGTAAATAGAGATGGTGATGGAGATGATCGGGGAGGAGGTAATGATTGTTGTGGTGGAAGTAGTGGTGATAGCTTAGGAGGTGGTGGAAAGGGTTGTTTTGGAGGTGGAGACCTAAAAACGAATGTTCGGAGTAAAGGCCTAAAAATAAATATTGGGGATGAAATACGAGGAGATAAAGGCAATGATGGGGAATGTATTAGACAAGATAATTTTGGTGCTACATATGGTGATGTAGATAGTGGAGATGGAGATAAAGTTGGTGAATATGGAGAGGAATGAGGTGACATTGATGGAGGAGCAAATGAAAATAGAGAAATATTTGTGTGGGAAGGTGAAAAAGATAATAGGGGTGGGGATGGAGATTTTGTAAAAGGTGTAGGTGAACGCGATGGAGGTAGAGACTTCATAGCATTAGTAGGTGATGATGATAAAGAATGTGTTGGAGGTACATGTGAAGTCATAGAAGCTGTTGATGGCAAGGTATGGGGAGAAGGTGCAGATGGACGTGGTGGTTGAGTAGATGAATATGAAGAGTAAGGTGATAAAGATGGAGGGGGTAAGGATGGATAAATATTTGGATGCGAAGGTGGTGGGGACAATAGTGATGGGGATATAAAATTTGTTGGTGCTGAGATTGTTGAATGTGAAGGAGAATGTATTGGTAGTTTATATGGAGGAGTCAAAAAAGGTGTTGGTGGTACATGTGGAGTAGATGTTGGCGAAGAAGATGGATGTGGAGGTTGAGTTGGTGTAAGAGATGTCTTGCCATTAAAAGGTGGTGGTAAAGGTAGTTGAAAAACATGAGGGGAGATTATGGTAAGGTAGATGGAGATGGTGATGCAGGTGATCGAGGAGGTGGTAATGATTGTTGTGGTGATAACTTAGTAGGTGGAGGTAGTCATTTCCACTTAGGAGATGGATGTGGAGGTGGTGGAGAGGATAGTTTTGAATATGGTAGAGGTGGAGGTGGTTGAGGGGATCGCTTTGAATATGGTGGAGTTGGAGGCGGTTGCTTCGACTTTGGAGTTGGAGGAGTAAATTGCTTTGAATATGATGGAGGTGATGGTGGTGATCACTTCCACTTTGGAGGAGGAGGTGGAGGGGATCACTTTAACATTGGAGGCCACAGTAGTCAATGATGATGGCCTGGAAGCAGATTATAAGAATGGGCTGCTACATTGATGGCTATCAAGCATAATATCAATACATGCGCAAGATAACACCATCTTTTAAACCATTAAACCCCCTCAAAAGCTGTAGTCAATGCAAAGGATTCACTTTAGTGAAATGTGAAGTGAAAATTACAAGTGCAAGGGCATAAGCATGAAAACACACCCTTTAAATACTTGTGAATGCAATATTTGCTCATGCGATGCGCTTACATTTTAATCATTGAATAAGATACTAGTATATTGATTTCATTGATACTAAAATATTGTAGATTGTAGAGAGGGTTTTGTATTCTAGACGTCATCCCATACTGTAATATGCACTTTTTTTTTTGGCTAAATTTTTCTTGTCATTTCTTTAATGAATATTTAAAAACTTTTTATTTGTTTTTTCACATTTCGTTTTAGGCTTCATTTTTTTTTTGTATTTTTAAGTCAATTTTTCTCCATTTAAATTTTTAGTGTTTTTAGAGTTGTTATAATTAAAATAGAGTGTTGAGAAGGGAAGGGACAGTGACAAAAAAAGGGTGGTGTAGGACTGTTTCTTTCTTGTTAGATCATAGAGTAGCGTCCAACTAGTACAAAAGGAGCACCCACATATAAATATATTTCTTTAATTTCAGAAATCTAATATTCTGCATTTAAAATTTAAATGTCCTGAAGTTGAAGACTTTTGTTCAATTTTTTAATGGTAATGGTATCCAATCCCTTGCCTTTTTACAGGAATGGACGACAAGTCTTAATTGGGTAGCACACCAATGCTTTCAGATGAATATTTTCTACATGATGGATTCTTCATCATGATTTTAAAAAAAACTAAACTAAGTAAACAATCAATCCCCTTAGTATCATACATAAAAGCATTTCTGAAAGGAAAAGAAAAATTTTATATTGATTATAATTTTATATTTTTACGTATTATCATTTACTATTATGAACATTTGTATGAGGTTTTTAATATATAAAATATTGTTAAGAATTCATTAATATTGTACAAAAATTAATATATTATTATGGCATTGGAGCCGTGAAATAGGACAAGAGAAGCAAAAACTATCTCTAGACAGTTACCATTATCTATCAAGATGGGATGGGGAGAAATGGTCATCTATAATCTTCATTGCGTATGAATGGGTTCGGTCTGTCAGTCATGGACATTCTTTTTTCTTTCCTTTTTTTTTTTTTAAAGAAGTATAGATAGTCTTTTTCTTATTGCTGACATTTTTCCTTTTCAGTAATTTATCCAAAATATGTGATTTTTAAATATATTTTTATTTTTATTAATACATAAATAAATTTATTTTTTTTTCTTTAAAATCTATTTTTTTAGTTATTGAATAAATACAATTATGGACTAGAAAATTTTTATTGATTTGAATTTTTTCTAAAGTTTCTTGAAAATTTTTAAAATTAGTTTTTGTTATTTTAAGAATTATAAATTATTTTTATTAATAAAACATATACAAATTTAATTTTTTATATTTTTTGACAAAAGATTAGGTTTGAATAGTCCGAATATGAATTAAAGCCATGCTAGATCTAAAGTAGATGTACTATTTGAATTAATTAATTAAAATAATTGAATATTAAGTATTTTATTTGTAGATAATTTATTATTTAGATTGAAGACAAATATGAAAAAATTTTAAATTCAGAAATTTTGGTTAAATTTAAAATTTTGAAAATATAAATTTAGTTTTTATTATTTTAAAACTATAAATTATTGTTATTACTAAAAAAATTAATTTTTATATTTTTATAAAAATTAGACTTAAAAAGCATGAAAATAAAAAAATATTATTTTAGTTAAAACTAAAAGTTAATTTTGAATCTAATTGGGCGAATTAATCAAAAAATTGAGTAACTCGGTATGTAATTAAAATTATATTTAAAAAATAAAATTTATATATTTTATTTTAAAAATCACACAAGTCGGTTTTGCATGAAAAAGGCTATCATTGAAACATATTATATTTAGAGCTATATATATATAATTCGTAGGATTTAAAATTGAATAAAAAATTAAAATTTTAAATTTAGTTGAATCATATTGAATTTAGTTCGGTTTCATTTCATTTTTTTAATTTTTAAAATTTTTAAAAATCTTTTAGATTAAATTATAATTATTTATATTTTCAAATTATTTATTTTAAAATTTACTCTTATTTTACATAAATACTAATAAAAATAATTTATTTTTATTACAAATTAATTAAATAACATAAATTGTTCTTTAAATATTAAATTTATAGTATATTTAGATATTTTAAAAATGAATATTACAATTTTGACTCGGTTCAATTTTGTCAAAATTTTTTTACTTGAAATTGAACTAAATTACAATTATTTTGATTTTAAAACTTAAACCAAATCAATAAGAACCAAATCATTTAAATTGATCAATTCAATCAATTGAATAGTTAATTATTACCTAACCTAATTTATTATAAAACAAAAAGAAATAATATATATATATTTCTTTTGTGAGTGTTTAATTTACCTTTCATATATTTTTATGAAAGCCAAACAATAAGGAAATATTGAGTTATTGATCAATAAATAAATTATGATTATGAAATTTTATTTCATATATTTATTATATTATATTTTATGTATAATTTTAATTTAATATTTAATAATTGAGTTTTCTCTAATTATATATGACATAAAATATTATCATTAGTATGTTCTTTTTATAAGAAGACGAAATGGAGTTGAGCGTGTTATTTTTTTTTAAAGTACTTATATCTTTATATTGACTCCATTAGTTCATATTTATTATTCCACTATTGCTTTTCAAAATATTAGTTAAATGAATAATAAATAACTGAAACTCCCTTATAAAGAAGGTGCTTGCTAAAGTAAATTCACGTCAAGTTAAAAAAGAAAAAATAACTCATGAACATAAAAAATATATATATTAATAAAGAAAATGAAAAGTAACCGATTATTTATTATGAATAAAATAAAAATATTGATTGATTATATGAAAAGAAAAAATAAGCCACACAACAAAGTGAATTTGAAAATATGATTTCTCTTTTTCATTACTTATGTTTAATGTGTAAATATTATATTTTTATATGATAATTTATATTAGAATTATTTGTAATTTAATGTTCAAAATAAATTTAATAAAGTACTATTTATTAATTATAAAATAAAAAATAACCAACATTATTTCTGTGTAATCAATAATCTTTTATTTTCTTTTTTTGTTTTGTCTATTGTTTCATATTTATGTCATTTTATCTCTTTCAAGTTCCATTTAACTTACCAAAAAAAAATTTCAACTCTTATTCCTGTGTTTTCTCTTATTTGAATCTCTCTTTTTTTGTATGTGATCAACGATAGCTCAATTTCTTCTCTTTCTTTTTTTAATTATTTTTTTTATATTTTTCCATTTAATTTTCTTTAATAAGTTCTCTATTTTTTTAGATTTGTTGGATATAGAGGTTTGCTACCTTCCTTTTAATAGAGTTTTTCATTTTCGTCCTTAAATCTATCATTACTAGCAGATTTTGAATTTTTTATTCTACTTTTATGTTTTCATTTTGAATATTTCATTGTGATTATGTGATTTTTTAAATTTATAATTAGAAGATAGTTCAAGGTATGCAAATCTTAATTTCTATAACAGATCTACATTTGAAGACAACCATATTGGATTTGAAGAAGTACAATATCTGTCGATGGTAACTAAAAACTATCACCAAGTTAAGTACATCTATCATTAATATGCTAAGTTTAAAGTTCCATCAATTCGATTTGGCATTTTAAAACAATATTTTTATTATCTATTTTTAATGTAAAATTTTATTTATGAAATTTTATATTATAAAATTTATATCTGTATATTATTCTATACTTTTAATTAATAAAATTATTTTATTTTTTCTTAAACAAACTTTCATTTAATTTGAAGTTACTCTAGCAATCACTGTTTTATCAAGCCGGATGTGAGGTTCTATCATGATCTCTGCAACAGGTACAGTTATCTCCATCATCACCTATCGATTAGAGAGAGGCAACAAATATTATGGGTTAGATCTTCATATAAGCCAAAATATTATTTTCTTTATATTTTTCACAAAATCAACCTTAATCATAATAACTTATTATAAGATATTCCTTAGTCTTTTTTCTCATTTTACATATCTTCGCAAAGATCCCTTATTGGCAAAATTTATCAGTTAATAATTTTTAAGCCAAAACTAATTATATTATTATTATAAGATCAAAAAAATAAAATCCATCCATCATGTATATCAATTGATGCTCAGCCCTTGTAATTATGTATTATTTTAAATAATTTTTATTTTTGACAAAATTATTATAAATAATTAATAAAATACATACATAATTTAAAGTTTTATACAATGACACTAATCATAACATATATATATAAAAAATTCTTCGATATTAACCTCTTGCTACTCTCCACAAGAAAAAGAAGAAAAACTCTTTTGAGCGTGTTTCAAGTTCTATTATACCTCAATTTTGGCTGATTATAAGATTATAAGATGGCAAGATAAGATGAAAAAGGAGAATCATATATACATCCATCACATAATCCCTTTTTTATTTCGAATGTCTTACATAATGATACAATCTAAAGAAAGCAAAAACAAGTACATATAATGCCTCAAATCTTAAGAAGAAAAATATATGTAGCAGAGAATCCATTTTTCATTGTTTTGAAATAAAAAGAAAGAAAGCGAACCCCAAGACATCACCAGAGCATGTCCTGGAGTCATTATTCTCTTCATCAATATATAACCTATAATGCGAAGCAAATAGCCTTCACAATAACAAGGGATATTTATGCAAACAAAACTAAAGACAATGGACAAAGAAAATAGAAAAGTACACTTCCACATGAACTTAAAAGCTGCACTTTGTTCATTAAACAGGAGGAGGTGGGAGAGAATTGTAGTAAAAGGTAGGAGGAGGTGGTGAAGGAGAAGGTGGTGGTGGAGACTTGTAGTAATAAGGAGGTGGAGGTGATGGGGATAGCAATGGTGGAGACTTCTAGTAATAAGGAGGTGGAGGTGATGGGGATGGTGGTGGTGGAGACTTGTAGTAGTATGGAGGTGGAGGGGATGGAGATGGTGGTGGCGGTGACTTATAATAGTAAGGCGGTGGTGGTGAAGGAGACGGTGGAGGTGGAGACTTATAATAATATGGAGGTGGGGGAGATGGAGAAGGTGGTGGAGGTGACTTATAGTAGTAAGGTGGTGGGGGAGAAGGAGATGGTGGTGGTGGAGACTTATAATAGTATGGAGGTGGTGGGGATGGTGATGGTGGTGGAGGTGACTTATAGTAATATGGAGGTGGTGGCGATGGAGATGGTGGAGGTGGTGAGTTATAGTAATAGGGAGGTGGTGGGGATGGTGATGGTGGCGGTGGTGACTTATAATAATAAGGCGGTGGTGGCGATGGAGATGGTGGTGGTGGTGATTTATAGTAATAGGGAGGTGGTGGAGATGGCAGTGGTGGTGGTGGTGACTTGTAATAATATGGTGGTGGTGGTGATGGTGATGGTGGTGGGGGTGATTTATAATAGTAAGGCGGTGGTGGTGATTTATAGTAATAGAGAGGTGGTGGGGATGGTGATGGTGGTGGTGGTGACTTGTAATAATATGGTGGTGGCGGTGATGGTGATGGTGGTGGAGGAGACTTATAGATATATGGAGGTGGTGGAGAAGGTGATGGTGGAGGTGGAGACTTATAATAATATGGATGTGGAGGAGGTGGAGATGGTGGAGGTGGAGACTTATAATAATATGGATGTGGAGGAGGTGGAGATTTATAATAATATGGTGGTGGTGGTGATGGAGATGGAGGAGGTGGTGACTTATAAACGTAAGGTGGGGGTGATGTGTAATAATAAGGCTCATACTCGGCAGCTACAATATTGGCTATCAAACAGAATAACAAGGCATGCAGTAAGCGTGGCCAACCACTGGCCATTTTTCGTGACATTTTTCGATCCCCAATAGTTCCACAATGTTGGGATTGCTATGCCTTATAGATATCCAAAGACTAGCTATAGGTGTTGGGATTAAAACTAAGATGTTGATGAAGCTTATATAGTAATGATCTCCAAGATCATTTTATGCAATAATAATTGATTATTATTGCCGTTTCATGCTTCCAACTAGCAATTTTATTCTTAAGAAAGGACAGCTGCAGATTCCACCAGCCTCGACATGACTCGCACCAAAAATTTTCATTTGCCTTGAAACGGTCAAGTTGATTGAGATGCCAGAACCATTCATTTTAATAAACCAACAAGTTAACTAAAACATGAATAATCATATGAGAAAAATTCAAGTTTTCTAAGAGAATGGCAAAAGATAATTGATATGGGACTTGGTCAACTGGTTGAAAAACTCCATCATAAGAGAATCAGGCAAACTGGACTGGAAAATCCCAATAACAAATTAATAAACTTACACATTTATCTGTGAAACATTTGCCTCTTTATTATTATATTATGTGCAGAATTTGTTGGCATATCATTGTCTTGCATCAGCCACTAGCGTCGAGTAGTGCCAAATGTAAATATTACGTATCACTGGGGCTAGCAATTTTTTACGTCATCCGTTTACACTACCGACATATAATCATAAGAGTTTAAATTATGTGTAATTGGGTTTAAGTCATAAAAGAATCCATTTTATTTATTATAACACATAAAAAAAATAGTGTATAAAAGAATTAATTCGCATAACTCACAATAATATGTTTATTTTATTGGATTTGTGTTAAGTTATAATATATAACCTATTTAATCAATTAAGTGCTATTTAATTATTTTAATAATTAATTCAATTAAGTATAATAAAAATGTAAACTTCATAAGCCAGCAATCACTACACAACTTGATGATGTCATAGAAACAAGTCATGGAAGGGTTAACATATAGAGTAATTTTGTCCATAAAGTAGCAATAGGTAAAGAATTAGTTGCATCCATATTAATTTGGATAGTTATTTATTAACATTTTAATTTATACTTCCAAAAAAAAAAAAAAACAATAGAAATGCAGACTGTGACATTAGGTTTGAATTTGTGAAACAAATAATATTTGCTTATCATAGCCATATTGGCTTCTTTTTTTTTTTTGAACTACCAAGTTGCTATCAATTAGTTGATAGTTTAATTAATTATTATTGTAGAATAGATTAAAAAACCCTAATTTGCGAAAGCAAAGGTATTATTTTCTTTTCCATCAATTTGGCATCTAAATTTCAATGACAGATTTAATCGAATTTCTCTCAATGCAACCACATGAATAATAACTAAAATTCGATGAGATTCACACAAAAGAGAAATTTTTAAAATTATGTACCTTATTATTCACAAAATTAGAAATATCATATAAAAAAATGCGTATGAACATGAGTCTAATGTACTGGGTACTCCATAATCTCTCTACACTAAATACATTTATATATGCACTTTAGAAATTTTTAGACCAAAAAAAAAAAAAAAAGAAGAAAAAATGAACGAAAATTCTACCAACCCATTTGACATTTGGTTCTTTGCTTGAATTTTCTTGTATGGGTTAACTTCTACCTTACAACTAGAATATATATATATATATATATATATATATATATATATATATATATATATATATATATATATATATTGGGACACCCTACACATATAGTTTTTGTTGTGGGCTC
>CATIWR010194412.1:0-16949 GCA_949677035.1 Omphalea diandra
TATATATATATATATATATATATATATATATATATATATATATATAATTTTGATCTCATGTTCAATTTTAGATATTATCATTTAACAGATAATTATTTATTTAAGACAAATTTTTGACATTTGCAAAATCAATTGTTTGACATATAAGTAAATTATAATTTTTATATAAAATTATCTAATTAAACATAATTACTAATAGAAATAAAAAATTATTGAAATATTATAAAATAAATAATTCAAAAATTTGAGGCTAAAATTAATTTTTATATATTATCTATTTTGAAAATAAATAATATTTACTTAATCACATGTTTTTATATAAGTATTTTATTTTATTAATATTTTAAATAATATATTAATTTTATAACCATACAAAATGTGAAATCACCTAATATATCATAAATTATTATTTATTTAATAAAATAAAATTAAAAATTTAATAACATACTGCATTAAAAAGTAACTTAGAATAATAACAAATGAATTCTTGTACAATATTAATTTCCTAAATAAGACTCGTTAGGTCTCTCTTGCTTGACGACGTTCTGGGTTCTTGAGTTTTAATGATATTCCTCTTTTTCATAATAATAATAATAATAATAAGATTCATTATCATGTTTCAATATTGACCTTTTCTACTATACAAAATATGTTAAATTTTGTATTCATACCAAGTGTCATTAAACTAAATATATTACTGAATATGATATTTTTAGTTTTTATTAAAAAAATTCACGAGTCTCGCTCAAACACCTCTTTCTCCATAAATCTACTTTTTGATATTCTATCTTCATGAAATAGTTATTTAATATAATATAAAATGTTTATATCTTAATAAAAAAAACCTTAAAGGTTTTTTAACAAAATACTTAATATAAAATGTTTATATCTCAACAAAAAAAAACTAACAAAAAAAATTTCTTTACTTCATAAAATAAATGAAATTTTATATTTTTCATAAAGTAATTATTCAATGTAATTTTAGTTTGCGTAGTGAAAATTTATTTTATATTATAAAAAAATAAGTTTGTTATTTTTCATAAATTAATTACTTAATATGGATTATTTATTTATAAAATAACGGAAAAATTATTTCACTTTACAAAAAAAAAAAAGTTTTTTTATATAATAATTACTTAATATAAAGAGTGTATAACTTAAAGTATCTTCACCCAGGCATTATGCAGTGACATGGTAAAGATTTTTATGATGATTTGGGCAATTGTTTCAGTTGGTTGGATTGTAGCATCTACAATAGCCGATGTTCTAAAATTACAAAACAAGGATGTCAACATTAGCCCCTGAACTATGAACACACAGACATTGAACTATGAACTATGGATAAACAGACATTTTTTATAATTCTTTCATCCAAGGCAGCCCCAGCAGCAGCACTCACTCACTGACAGTAGCTTCTGGCACAATCCACTGAGCAGGTGTAAGCTTTCTTCCATGCTTTAAAAAAAAACACACACACACATTAACAAACATCAGAGAATACAAAAATGAAAGTGAGATTCTTATGCAGGAGAGGAACTAATAGAGTTAGCTTTTTACTGTGTATCTAATGAGGCATATCCCCAGACACCTTGAGCGCGCAAAAAGCACACAACTACGCATTTGCTAAATGTAAGAATTTATTCATGATTTAGTATATGAATTTAGAACACCAATCAACAGTTAAATGAAAACAAATTTCGTATATGTTTGTGCGGCAAATCCGAAATTATTTTGAGGCATAATATCAACCACTAGAATTTAAACACTAAGAAAATATATTAGAAAAACTGAAAATTGAAAGTTATATCTTTTTCTTCTTGACTTTCTCACAAGACAACTATTAATTGGTGTAACAACTAGGGTTAGGGTTATCAAGACAGGAGAGGGGATTTAGCCTATTTATAATGAATTTAACAGACTCACCCATCACAGGTTTATGTTAAATTAAGCCTATACAGACCGTTTTTTTATATCGGCCCACTAAGAAATGTGTCATAAGCCTATAACTCATTTGATCACAATTTAATTGGGTTTAACGTCTAATCAATAAACTATATTATTAAGTCCATTTTATAAAAAATTTAAACAAACCAATAATTAATATTAGCTCACACAAAAAATTGTAACATTTTCCCACTTGGGCAATATTAATTATGAGGTTTTTATGTTTTATGAAAGAAAATATTTTGAAAATGATTTTCGGACTGAATATTTTAAACTCAAATGTGACCACAAAATTTTAGAAAACATATAGTTTATTGATAAAATGACGCTTTAAACATAATCCAGTTCACATTAAATTATCAATATCAGATCATGACAGTAATTATGCCCCTTATTGACATAGTATCAATCCATAGTCACAAATATTGATAACTTAACCGACTTGGATTCTGATATGCCAGTGTAGCAAGAAAATAAAACTCACATGTGATCATTACACTATTTTCTTTGTCAGTCCTCCAAATATTTCTCTTTCACACATGCTTAAATGAACAAGAAAAACTCATAAGGCTTTTGTTTCCATTTTGGAACTACACACAATATATGTCTTAGCCTTTGTTTCTAGAAACACAATTGAAAACTAATAAATATAGTTTAAGATAATTACACTAATCTTAAACACATCACACACAATTCATAACATACTATATATTTATTGAATGCACAAATATGTATAACAAACAATCACAAAGTATTCAACTCATATAAATAAATATATATGAATAATCAATATAGCAAAATTATTTAATTTAGACGTTCAATTACAAGCATAAAACTCTCACTAACCAAACACATCAAAAGACTCTACAATACAACACCCATATCACTAACATGTTTTTTGAAAATTATGGGTCTAAGTCCTTTGGTTAAAGAATCAACTAACATCAAATCAGTACTAACGTACTGAATCTCAATATCTCCTTTATTTACTAAGTCTTTGACTATGAGATATTTAATCTTCATATGCTTAGAACCACTCAAACTTTTATTGTTTTTAGAAAAGAACACAACAACATTATTATCACAATATATTCGAAGTAGCCTAGCAATAGAATCAATCACAAGTAAATCAAAAATAAAATTTTTTAATTATATAACTTGTGTACTAGTACCATAATAAGCAACAAACTCAGCTTGCATAGTAAAAGAAGCTGTAAGTATTTGTTTAACGCTCTTCCACGAAACAACACCACCAACAAGCATAAAAATATAACTCGAAGTAGACTTCATATCATCTTGACAACCTACAAAATCAGAGTCTAAATACCCCACTACTTCAAGATCATCCACCCGCCTATAAACCAGCATATAATCCTTCGTCTTTTGCAAGTATCTCATTACTTTCTTAGTAGCTACCCAATGATTCAACCTAGAATTAGAAAGATATCGACCAAGAATACTAACAATGTATGCAATATCTGGTCTTATACACACTTAGGCTTACATCAAGCTACCTACTGCACTTATATGAGGAATATTATTTATAGTTTGTTTCTCTATATCACTTTTAGAGTATTGTTCCTTGCTAAATTTATCTTCTTTCACAATAAGAGTATCTCCATCTTTGCAAGATTGCATATTGAATCTACTGAGCATACGATCAATATAGGTCCTTTGAGAAAGACCCAATAAATGATGAGACCGATCACAATGAATCTCAATACCCAAGATAAAAGATGTCTCTCCAAGATCTTTCATATCAAAAGTCCTGGAAAGTAACTGCTTAGTCTCATAAATCATCCTCATGTCATTACTAGCCAATAAAATATCATCAACGTAAAGAACAAAAAATATAAATTTACTCTCATTGATCTTATGGTAAATGCATTAATCTATCTTGTTCTCTGTAAAATCAAGTGAAGTGATTACCTCATCAAATTTGAGATACCATTGACGAGAAGCTTGTTTGAGACTATATATAGATTTCTTCAGCTTATAAACCAAGTGTTCTTTACCACTTTCTTTAAAACTCTCATGTTGCACTATGTAAACTTCCTCACTCAAATCATCATTCAAGAATGTCATCTTGACATCCATTTGATGCAACTCTAAATCAAAATGAGCAACTAAGGCCATAATTATTCTAAAAGAATCTTTAAAGGAAACAGAGGAAAAAAATCTCATTATAATCAATACCCTCACGCTTTGCAAACCCCTTAGCAACCAATTTGACTTTAAATTTCTCAATCTTTCCTTTAAAATTCTTCTTGGTTTGGAATACCCATTTGCAACCCATGGGTTTATGATTAGAAGAAAGTTCCACTAGTTCCTAAACTCTGTTATGACTCATTGATGTCATCTTATCTTTCATAGCATCAATCCATAAATCAGAATAAACACTATTAACAACATCATCATAAGATACATGATCAACAACATGATCTATATTACAATCACCTTCATTAAGATAAACCTCATAATCATCTGGAATTGCTGACCTTCTCGCTTTAATAGACCTTCTAACAAGTAATGCTTTAACTACAACATGCTCTAGAGGATTCTCAATAGGAGGAGGAAGAACAACTGCACCCTTACCATCACCACTTACTTGAACAAGAACCCTCATTATCTTTTCATAAGATAAAGGTAAAGGAATGGTTGCAATTTCACTCTGCACATCATGAATAGGTGATTGAAAAATGTCTAGATCAACAACATCCATCTCTAAAAACTATGCAGTCATAGACTCTACAATTCTTGTGTCACGTGTAGGACAATAGAACTTGTATCCTTTGGAATGGGCAGGGTACCTAATAAATTAACAATGAGTAGTTTTAGGGTCAGTCTTTTTCTTATCTAGATTATATATTCTAACCACAGTAGGACAATCCCAAACACGAAAGTGGTTCAAACTAGGCTTTCTACCAGTCCACAACTTAAAAGATGTCTTATGTACATATTCACTAGGGACACGGTTCAAAATATAAATGACATTTTTAATAGTCTCACCCCATAAGAATTTAGGTAAGTTAGACCTACTCATCATATCCTTCAAAGTACGATTGTGCCTTTCAGCGACACTATTTTGTTTAGGATGACTAGGCATGGTATATCGGGCAACTATTTCACACTTTTACAAATATTTGACAAACGATCTCATATGTTGTCTGGTCTCATTATATTTGCCATAATATTCACCCCCACAGTCAGACCTCACAATTTTAATGACTTTTTCTAATTGTTTATCAACCTCAGTTTTGAAAATTTTGAACATCTCAATGACATCAAATTTCTCTTTCATCAAGTATAAATAGCCATATTGGGAAAAATCATTAATGAAGGTAATGAAATATTTATTGCCATAAATAGTAGGTGAATGAGGTTCACTAATATCAGTATGAATAATCTCTAGAAGATCTGAACTTCTATTAACACTTTTCTTTTTAATCTTAGTCAATTTAACCTTTATGCAGTCCACACAAATATCTAGATCCTCTAAATCAAGAGAAGGAAGAATGTCATCTATTACAAGTCTTTCAATTTTTTCTTTAGATATACGACCTAAGCGTTTGTGCCACAATGAAAAGGATTTTTCTTTAACTAAGGATCGTTTGGTCACAACATTAGCTTCACAAGAAGGTTTACAATCTCTTACATCATCCAAACACAAGCTATATAAATTGTAGAACAAAACACATTTACCAATCAATTTAGAGTTTAAAAACATATTAGCTCTTCCACCAATAACAAAATGATATCCAATCTTATCTAAAAAAAATAGAAATTGAATTTCTCCTAAAAGATGAAACATAAAAGGTGTTCTCCAAAACTAGACAAAATTCAGGTTCCAATATTAACCTAACTACTCCTACTTGTTTGAAATCTATCTCGAAATTATTTTCAACTCTAAGCTTGGACTCCTTTTCACTTGGCTTTAATTTGCTTATGAACCCCTACAAGATAATAGCTACATGAACAGTTACACCATTATCAAGCCACCAAAAGTTTGGCGGTACATCAACCGTATAGGATTCAAAGCAAACATAAGCCAAAGGAATACCTTCTTCTTCTTTCTTCATTAGTCAAGTTGTGAATTGATGACAATCTTTTCTCTTACGACTTTCTTTATGATAAAAAAAAAAAAAAAACATTTCACCTTACTTTTATGGACAATTCCAAAATTACCTCCCTTTTTGGTCTGACTCCTACCATGCCATTTAAAATTCTGATTCTTCTTAGGAGTATAATAATTAGGTTTAAACTTACCTTTATCCTTTTTAGGATCAACTCTAGGTTGTGTCACTAGCATGACAACCTCATCTTTTTCTTTCATAATTTTCTTTTCCTCAACATCACATTTGGTTATAAATAAGGTCATTAATGGTTCAGGTAGTGTTTTGGGTGTTATAAGCAGTTTTGATTTGGCTAAATTCAAGAGGCAAAGTGTTTAAGGCTTGGTGAACTATGAATTCATCATAAATCTTAAGTTTAAGACCCTTAAGTTTGGTTTGAAGGTGAACCATATTTAGAATGTCACATTCCCACTATAGTCGTATCTCATACTGGTTAACTGACTTATAAGAGTCTCAACCTCAGCCTTATCAGATACAAAGTATCTATCTTCTACTACAACAAGAAAAACTTTGGCAGTAACATCAGTGGGCAAAATACTCCTAAGATATTTAGGAATAATTTTTCTCATGGCCATAAGACTGAAATGATTCAATCTCTCCCACTTGGCATGTAATTCCTTTTCTTCGACATTGCTTTCATGGGTGGGCTTAACAGACTCATCTTCATAAAGGGCATAATCTATCTCACTCATTCCCAAAATAAACAGAATGTCATCTTTTCACCTCTTAAAGTTTGTACTTGTCAGGAGTTCAACAGTTGCAGTATTATTGTTGAGACTAAAGGAGATTGTTTATGCAAAACAAAAACATGTATTAGAATTGGGCTATGTACAAAATTAAAGTTATAATTTACACAATCTAGAAAATTTTGGTATCACTACATATTTCTCTTTGGGCAGAACACGCACATGCGATAAAATTTCTAATTATGAAGCTCACAATTGAGATCATACTAGTTTTTCCAGAAATCTATCCCCTTTAGGCAGACATACTCTCTAGACTAATACAACTCTTAACCCAAATGGCTTCATTCCAACAAGCACTCCCAAAATTAATGCATCTAATAATCCTCTTTGGGCATGTTATTATATACATTAATTCAGAATTATCTCTTTGCAAAAATTAAAAGAATAACTCTACGAATTTCAATGGATGTTCCATTTGGTGGCAACACCCATATCAACCCATAAAATTATTTTAAATTAGAGATTTATAAAAACCCAATTAAAATACATACCAAACACAAATATATACTTCAAAAATATATAACGTACCAAGCACAATGTACCTTAATTTTAAACACATGATTATTATCTCATATATGTGCAAAACAAATATTTATTATTTATTTTTTTTATTTTATCACAAATTAATATCACTAAATAATAAATTGACAATTAATTATATATAAACCACCTATATATATATTAATAATCATTAAAATAAAATAAAACATGAACATAAAAAAAATGGTGATTAGTTGGATTTTAACCTATGAAGTTTCATCTTTATCAAAGATCTCTAAAACCACTCAGCTTAAGCATGTTTTTTGTTATAATTATATATAACTGAACTTTTATTTATTCAATGAACATGCTGGCATGAAAAACAAATTAACAGTCATCCAACATGCGTCGATTTGAACCTATGACTTCAATGAGGAGAGGTTCCTACTTTTCCAACTGAACTAGACAAGTTTTTTTTTTTTTTTTTTATTTAGTAGGGATCAACAATCTATGAAGTTTTAGGTTTTGAGAAAGCCCTAATCCTCACGAGACATAATCAAGAATCACGAATCTCAAAACACTTACCAATGATTACACTAAAATTGAGTTCGACGACAACCTACAAAAATAGTGACGGGCCAAAGGCTTTTTTTTTACTTGAAAATAATAAGGAAATACAAAATAATTAGGGTTCTAAATCATGTACAATTCAGACTTTGATGCCACATGTAATAATTTATTCATGATCTAGTACTTGAATTTAGAACACCAAAAATCAGTTAAGCGGAAACAAATTGCGTACTTATTTGTGTAGTAGCTCTGAAATTGTGTTGAGCCATAATATCAACCATTGGAATTTAAACACTAAGAAAATAAATTAGAAAGATTGAAAATCAAGAGCTAAGTTTTCCTCTCCTTGACATTCTCACAAGACGGCTACCAATAAATGTAGCAACTAGGGTTAGGATTATTAAGACATGAAAGGAGACTTAGCATATTTATAATGAATTTAACAAACTCACTCATCACAGGTTCATGCTAAATTAGGCCTACATAGACCGTCTTTCATATTGGTCCACTAAGCTTATAACTCATTTGATCACAATTTAATTAGGATTACTCACTAATCAATAAACTATATTATTCAGTTTATTTTATAAAAAATTTAAACAAACCAATAATTAATATTAGTCCATATAAAAAATTCTAACACTAAATTGTGTCCAGATATTGACATTGTTTCTACTGGGAGATAGGTTGAGTGCAATAGGATAAGTTGCTATTGGTTTTCCAGCGTTGTGTGATTTTGAAATCAAAATGAAAGCGCACATTTATAACGGTAAGTTATCCACAGTACTTAATTTTGTTCCTTTAACGTCAAAATGCGTACTGTTTTAGGCTTACGATGTGCCCTAAAGTATTATGATGTAAACACTCTAATTTGATTGTAAATATTTGAATCTTATTTATGCAAATTTAGAAAAAAAATTAAGAAAATAGTAAAATACAAATACAAATTAAACTGACTATGAACAAACCAGCTATAACAAACAAAATAAAATCAAAATTAGAGCTAAGGATTTCCCAAAAGAGGATTTATATATTTGTACAAAAGTGGTAAGAAGCATATTATTTTAATGCATTAAATTTATCAATTTATTATTTTTTTTGTCTTATTTGTGCAGTAGCAATCATAATTCAAATAAAAACATTTTATACTCCGATTCAAAGACAATTTAAAATAATAAGAAAGAAGAAGGTTAATTGCTAACTTCAAAGAATATCCACTATTGATTAGAGAAATGTAAATTCAATTCCACTTCAGAACAAGCAGCAACTCAAAGCATTACCTTCACCTTGTTTCTATCTTTAGCATCTTGTTCCATTCCATTTAGAACCATTGATGTTTCCATTCTATAATGTGAGAAATATTGTGCCAATCATGTCCTCCCTTCTGATAATCTTCGTACAGAACAGAGCACCTCCAGATCACCAATTTCTCTGGCATAATCTTCTGGAGAAGGCTACTTGGTAGCCCCTTCAACTTGGGGCACTCGCACAACTCCAAAGTGTTAAGGCATGGCATTATTGAAACTGAATCCTTCAACAAAAGATCATCATCAATAATCCAATCTTCCCAATTGTCCATTCGACCGAACACAAGTTTAGTCAACTTAGGAAATGCAACCACAGAAGATGATGATGATGATGATATCTCATCTTCACTGCTTTCTATCCCAAGAAACTCAACTCCTACCTTTTTCACACCATACATGCTCCATAGTGTCAGAATTTCAAGCGAAGGCAGCTTCCCTAAAGGAGGCAACTGTTCGGAGTTGATAAACAAATAGAGGGTAAGTTTTCGCAATTTAGATAATTGCATCATCCAAGTGGGGAACACTCTGGTTCCTTGGAAGCACTGTATAAATAAACTTCCCAAATTTGGAGGCGGCTCTAATGCTTCAATTAATTCTTCATCGTGACTTTTCCTCCATTCTGCTTTCTTATGACCAAATGATAGCATTAAACTTGTGAGCTGTGTCTTTTTGTGGAGTTGTGCTTGCTTAGCGTCTTCCACGTTGTTCACTTTCTCCAACCCCGCCATACATAAACCTCCTTCCGCACAAAGCCGTCCTTGAAGAGAGTTTAAGGTTTTCAAATCTCCAAGAGAACAAGATTTACCATCATCCCCAACAACAAAAGCATCTAACGTCTTCAGACAACTTAGTCTCCCAATACCTTTTGGCATGGCTGGGAAGCAACCAGAGTTATGCAGATGGCTCAAGTTAATTAGTTTTCCTATCCCATCGGGTAGTTTTAGCTGAAAACATCTAGAGACATCTAAAATCTGCAAATTGTATAATTCGCATACTGTTTCAGGCAACTCTCTCAAGTAATCATTACGAGACAAGTCAAGTTGCCTTAAGTGTACCAATTTGTTTATAGCAAATGGAATTTCTCTAACATCACATCTACTCAAGTTTAGGGATCTTAAACAAGTCATCTGTTTGAACAAATTAGATAGCAGGGTTGCATCAAGCCCAAGACGTTTTCCCCGATTGGACTCAATTAGAAGGCTATGAAGCTTTTCCATCTGGTAGAGGGAGTTAGGGACTAGAGCTGATCCTGCACACAATACCATTGAATGGCGCACTTCCTTAGAAAACGAGTCCATCTGTAACTCCTCACGATCACTGATCTCAACACTAAAGCATTCATTCTTTGCAAGGACTTTAGCAAAATCATGCACTACGTCATGGATTTTACACGAAATAATGCTATCATTGGTCCGACTCTTTTCAAAATCTTGGAAGAAAGAGCGTGCAGCTAAGTATTGGAAGTACTCTTCACCAACTCTGCTCATGCTTTGACCATTTTTTTCCTTAAGATAACCCTGAGCCATCCATAGCTCAATCAAATTTCTGCTGCATATCACATAGTCCTTCGGAAAGATGGCACAATACGAGAAACATTGCCTCAATGTTGGTGGCAAATCATTATAGCTCAACAACAAAGGAGCAAAAAGTCCTGTTTCAGCTTCTTCATATTCCCATAACTCACTATCCAGTACACTCTGCCATTCTTCTCTGGATTTCTTATCGCGTAAAAGACCTCCTAGAGTTTTTGCAGCAAGAGGCAAGCCTTTACACTTATCAACCATTTTCTTACCAATATCTTCTAGACGTTTACACTCCCCACTACTCCTTCTAAAGAATGCAACTTGACTAAATATCAACCAACACTCATCCATTGGCAGTAGTCTTAAATGGTGAATTTCATAATACTCCATCATATTGGCAACAATCTCCTTACGCGTAGTCACCAAGATTTTACTTCCTGGTGAGCCACATGTAAGAGTGTGTTTTAGCTGTTCCCACTTCCTCGGATCTTCTTCCCACACATCATCAAGCACGAGAAGAAATTTCTTACCCTTGATATACTGTTGTATCTTCTGTAATACAGATTGAAGTTCAGTTAGATTAGGGGTAGCCTTCATAAGAGATTCAAGAATTGCCTTAGCAATCCTAATCTCATCAAAAGGATCCGACACACACACCCAGATTCTCTCCTCAAAATGTGCCTCTATCTCACCATCATTGTACACTAGTTTGGCGAGAGTAGTCTTTCCAATACCCGCCATCCCCACCAAAGCTACAATTTTGGGATTTGGGTTTTCATTGCTGTCTCTCAACAATGTGTTTACTATTGCATTCTTTTCTCCATCTCTACCTTTAACCTCCGTTATATCAACAACAGAAGTAGTGAAGAACCGGTCAATATGTTCACTATCTTTCCCCAAAACAAAATTAAATTTTTCTATCTCACCAGAAACATCATTCATTCTTCCGTTTATTTCTTGTATCTTTTCAGCAATATCTTGACGCAGGCCAATTTCACGGAAAGAATAGCAAGGACAGCAAGCAGAGCGGAACAAAGAGCGTACCTCTTTCTTCATCTTAATCAGCTGGCCAGTAGCAGATTCAGCTTGATCAACTTCATTTCCTCTGTTTAGTTGTGATTTGAGAATAGCATAGCTCCATTCATCCAAGATATTATCCACGTCGTAGCAAATGGATTTCAGCTTATGAATCCATTGTTTAACGGCTTCTTCCTTGAACTGTCTATTCTCTGCATCACGCACCACAGCTTGGATTGTTTTGAGGTTGTCTTCAAGCTTAGCAACCTCTTTTTCAACCCCAGTAACAAGCCTTACTTTCTGTTCAACTTCACGGACAACGATCGAGGACAGCTGCTCCAGTACGATGGACACAAGTGCGTCAGCCATAGTATAGAAAGCTAGAAATCGCAGTCAGTCAGTCGACAAGATAGCTAGCTAACGAACGGAAGAGACTAAAGAGCAGAAGAAGAACACGGCAATGCTGCAATAAAATTTTTTTATTTTTTGGGTAACAAAGGTGTCAGTAATTTCGTTTTTTTTTTTATTTTAATTGGAGAGAGAGGCCGCTCTAAACAAGTTGGATCAATTTTAAACAAATTCGAGTATGATCATTTAAAATTATGAATAAATTAGGTCAAATTGAGATATGAAAAATATTTTCCAAAATAACAAGTCTCACCTTCTACTGTATTGAACTAGATTTCTTTATTAGCTTGTATGGCATTGGCCATGTCTTGCTTTTTATTTTTTCTTTTTCATTCTAACAAAAAATAAAGAAAGAAAAGCCCAGTTTTCGTGACGCAAAAAAATATCGTAATTGAGTAGAAATCGCAGCAAGTCGTCGAAGGATTGGTAAGAATTAAGAGCAGAAGACAAGAAATAGGAGAGTAAAGAACGAGTAAAGCAGAAGAAGATTCCTCCAGTATTACTAGGGCGCATGATAGTCAGCCAAATGGGGTTTGACTTTTATGCCACTGGCCAGAGTCCTTTTCTGTGGGCCACTTGCCCAGCAGCGGGCAGTCGTCGACGAGAAATAGCCAGCTAACCAACAAAGAGATAAATTTGTTTGCGCGGAGAGAGATGAGGATGAGAGAAGAGAAAAAGAGAAGAAATTAAAATTATTTTTTTATTTAGTTTGTAAAAAACGAAAAAGAAAAAAATAGAGTGAAATGCAAAAAATTATATCAATACAATTTTTTTTTTTATTTTAAAGAAAAATAAAGAGTTAAAAATAGTGAAATATATATTTTAAGAGTTAAAAAAATATATTTAGATTTAATAAATTTAAATTTATTCTCTTTATAAATAAAAGAATAAAAATTAAAATTTTGTTTTATTTAATTTCTGTCAATTTCTCTTGTATAATTGATACATAGGAAAAAAAAAACTCAGTCAATGCTTCAATAATTTCCTTTTTTATTATATTTTTGGGTAACAAAGGCGTCAATAATTTCGTATGGGTAACGTCGACGACATGCTAATAAAGAAAGAGTTGAGAGCAAAAGAAAAACAATAAGACATCAATGCTTTAATAATTTTCATATTCCTTTCTTTCCCCTTTATTATTAGGTCACCTGATACTACAGTTTCTATAAGTTTTCGGTGGTGGGCATGGATGATTATTGCGTTAAGTTGCCTACCAAATGAGTCAAAGTTGATTAAAATTCAATGCCAAATAAATATTTATAATAATTATTAGAAACAAAAAGAGATTAACTAATACATATTTAATTCAAAATTAAATTAAAATTATTAACCAATTTATGATAATATATTTTTATTATTAAATACTAATACAACCTTAATGAAATATTAAAAGCATAATAGAAAATCAAAACTTGCAAGAAGCATCAAAAGTGATATTTGTCCTGATTTGAAAAAACATGGGCAGTAGTTTTCTTTTTTTTTCTTCCAAAAAAGTCATTAATGAATTAAAATAATTACAATTATATCACATATAAAACCATTACTATATTTAGCTCAAAAAATATAAAATTATTGTCTATTGACAATTATTCTTATGTTATATTTTTCTTTTAAAAAAATTATTATGTTAATTTTAATAGTTATAAATTAATATTTTTGTAATGTGATGTTATTGGAATGAACTTTTATTTTTACTTTTTCTTACCTATCATAATAATTTTTTAAAAAAATGTGTGAAATTAATATGTTATTTGGATTTTTTTTAAAAGATAATATGTTATATTATTGAATTGAATTTAAGTAATATTGGCCATTTTCATATAATCAATAATTAAAATCATGTTCATATAATCAATAATTAAACATAGAACAAATAATATTGTATTATATATATGTTCATTTTTGTTATTTATATCTTAAAATTACTTTAAATAATAGTTTTTGACCAAACATTTCAATATTGGTTCTTTTTCCCGCAACAATTTACAATTTTAATTTATCAAACCAAAAAATTGTTTCTACCATCATCATATTTACTTTTAGCGTTTCTAAAATCAGTAGAAACAAAATTAAACAGTAATGTCAAACAAACCCTATTTCAAAATGAATATATTAAAAGTTCTTTTTTGTCTAAATATTTTAACATTTTAAATATTTTTCAGGTAATATTGTATCTAATTAACATATATAATCAATATTATAATTATTATAATATACTTAATAATTTTTTTTTTAGTTTTTATGTAGTACATTAATACATAATTAATATATATATATATATATATTAATTTTGACGTCATATTCAATTTTAGATAACTAATTGTCATTTATCATATAATTATTTATTTAAGATAAAAATTTGACATTTGCAAAACTAATTGTTTGGCACATAAATAAATTATATTTTTATATAGAATTATCTAATTAAAAATAACTACCAATAGAAATAAAAATCATTAAAAAATTATATAATAAACAACTAAAAAATAATTTTTATATATTATCTATTTTGAAAATAAGTAATATTTACTTAATCATATATTTTATATAAATTTTTTATTTTATTAATATTTTTAAATAAATTTTAAATAATATATTAATTTATAACCATACAAAATGCAAATTCCTCTGATATATCATAAATTATTATTTATTTAATAAAATTAAGTTTAAAATTTAATAATAGATACATGTTGCATAGAAAAAAGTGACTTAACATAATAACAAATGAATTCATGCACAATATTATTTTCCTAAATAAGATTCGTTATCATGTTTTAATATTGGTTTTTTCTACGATAATATATTATTGAATATATGATATTTTTAATTTTTATTAAAAATATCTCCACGAGTCTCTCTCAAATAATTCTCTCCATGATCTATCTTTTGATATTCTATCTTCATAAAATAATTACTTAATATAAAATATTTATACTTTAAAAAAAACTTTAAAGGTTTTTTTCACAAATCAGTATACTTAACATAATATTTGACTAACTTAGCAAAAAAAATTTTCTTTACTTCACAAAATAAGTGAAATTTTATATTTTTTCATAAATTAATTATTTAATGTGATTATAGTTACTTAGGAGAAAAAATTATTTTATATTACAAAAAAATGAATTTATCATTTTTCATAAATTAGTTACTTAACATGAATTATTTATAATATAACAGAAAAAACTACTTTACTTCACAAAAAATTTTAAAAATTATTTCTTATAATAGTTACTTTATGTTAAGTATAAAGTGTGTATAACTTAAAGTTTCTTCACCTAGGTATTAAGCAATGACATGGTAAAGCTTTTTACGAAGATGCTTGTGGTCATGATGTCCAATCCATTTGGGCAATTGTTTCAGTTGGTTGGATTGTAGCATCTACGATAGCCGAAGTTCAAAAATTAGAAGACAAGGATGTCAACATTAGCCCGTGAACTATGAGCACAGAGACATTGAACTATGAACTATGGATAAACAAATTCACCTCCACATTTTTTTTAAAAAAATTTATAATTCTGTCATCCAAGGCAGCCCCAACAGCAGCATTCACTGGCTGTAGCCAATGGTAAAATCCACTGACCAGGTGTAAGCTTACTTCCATGCTATAAAAAAAAAAAAACACACAACAACAAATATCAGAGAGAATACAAACATGAGAGTGAGATTCGTATATAGAAATTAGCTTTTTATTGCGTATCTAATGAGACATATCCCCACACACCTCGAGTGCGCAAAATGCTCACAACGCCATGCATTTGCTAAATTGTCCCCTGCTATAGACTTCGTTTGTACTCGAAGATGGGTTGAGTTTGCAGTGTTTCCTAGTGCCATATTGAAGAAAATTATGAGCTGCCTCTGCGTTTCCTGCATTGTGTGATTTCATAATCAAAATCAAAGCCCACGTTTATAATGGTAAGTTATCCACTTTTTTTTTTTCCTTTTTTGATTAAATATATAATGTATAAATGCATACTATTTTAGGCTTAACATGTGCCCTAAAGTATCATGATGTAAAAACTCTAATAATTTGAATGTTAATATTAACGTAAATCTTTTTAAAAAAATTAAAAATAGTCAATAAAATTAAACTGACTATGAAAAAACCAGCTATAACAAGCAAATAAAATTCAAAATTAGAGTTGAGGATTTCCAAAAAAGGGATTTATGTATACATATAAAAGTGGTAATAAGTCTATTATTTTAGAGCATTAAGTAGCAACCATAATTTAAAC
Source organism: Omphalea diandra (assembly GCA_949677035.1). Classification (NCBI taxonomy): domain Eukaryota; kingdom Viridiplantae; phylum Streptophyta; class Magnoliopsida; order Malpighiales; family Euphorbiaceae; genus Omphalea; species Omphalea diandra. Next base: position 16,364 of record CATIWR010194412.1, read on the forward strand.
AAAACATACAATTTAAAATAATAAGAAAGAAGAAGGTGAATTGCTAGCTCACATGAATATCTACTATTGATTAGAGAGGAATATGAATTCCAGTTTCATTTCAGAACAAATAGCAACTCAAAGCATTACCTTCTCGCTGTTGTTGTCATTTGTATCGTGTCCCATTCTATGATGTGAGCAATACTGCGCCAATCATCTCCTCCCTTTCAATAATCTTCATCCAGGACAGAGCACCTCGAGATTACCAATATCTCTGGCATAATCTTCCGGACGAGGCAACTTGGCAGCCTCTTCAACTTGTGGCAGTGGAACAACCTCGACCACTTAAGGCATGGCATTATTGAAACTGAATCCTTCAACAAAAGATCATCATCAATAATCCAATCTTCCCAATTCCTCGTGTCAACGAACACAAGTTTAATCAGCTTAGGAAATGCAACCAAAGAAGATGATAATGATGATGATATCTCATCTTCACTGCTTTCTATCCCAAGAAACTCAACTCCTACCTTTTTCACGCCATCCATTCCCCGTGGTTTCAGAATTTCAAGCGAAGGCAGCTTCCCTAAAGGAGGCAACTGTTCGG